>ML778624.1:597706-698531 GCA_009831015.1 Picea engelmannii
GAGAACCTCGATCTCGAAAAAACTTCATTTAGGCCCTCAAAATGGCCCCGGAAGTGAAAACCTGCTAAAAATAGTAAATTGCCAAAATGGCCAGAAAATTGTTTTGAGCCATTTGGAAAATGTGGGTGGCCCCTGATATCCACATGGATCATGAACCCCCCTCTCTTTTCTCATTCATCTGATGTATTTGTGCTCAAAAACATAGACTGCATCCTGGAATGCGAGTTGGCCATCACGTCCAAGGCTTTTCGTTTGTGCATCTTTCTGTTAGATTGTGTGTGTTTCCTCCTATTAGAGACAAGCTCATATCAATATGGGTCTTTTTTCTGTCAGAAGGCAAGTCAGATCGACGTGGGTCTACTGGAGCAACTTCCCTCTGTGGTACCTCGGGCTGACAATCCTTTATCTACGTTCAGACCCTTCATACTTTCCATTTATTGGGTGAGTCAAGGTTTCAACCACCACTACCTTGCTTCATTAACTTATATTTTCTCAGGATCAGGATGAGGATTCAACGTTTATAAGGATGCCACGTGTTGCTCACGGATTGGGCACTGGATAAGCATGTGATTTCAGGACCGAAAATATCAATCCTGGTTCATTGGCTGAATTTTCCTCAAGATCGGGGCTGGGCCTAAAAACTAGGGGGAGACCACGCTCTCTCTTGGAATACGACGCTGAACGAGTACATGATTTTGGAGTCGTCAAAAGTAGTTTTGACCCACACTGCTTTTGGGCCCCAAATGCACCATCTTCCTCCTTGTAGCCTCCCCACAAAACCGTGGTTTGTATTTCAGACCGCTCAAGGATTTTAACGCAGGAGCATGTTACAACCCCAAAATGACTGGTGGCCATTGATCTGGCCAAGATCTGTGATCTTGGCACACATTCTATTTTATCTCCCCCACTAAAATTTTATCCTCCCGCCAACTATAGAAATTCATCCAACTTCGGTCATAGATGGCGCTAAACTGAACTATGCAGGGGATCTTTGTTGCTGCTAACTACACCCTCCTGCTGCCTATGCTCATGGTTGGTGTTGGAGCCACCTTTCTCTAAATAAATGAAATGTTATACTTAAGCCAAAAAATGGTTGGTTTTCGTGACTTCGTTTGTTTCACGTTTCTACCCCCTAAAGTTGCAGTATCCCGACGTATGAAATGGTGAAAACCTTCCTATTTTTAATCACCATTACTGAATGACTAAGCAGGGCTTATCATCTCTTAGTACCTCGTACCCTCACTCTCGGTAGTTACACGTTGAACATTTATCAAGCCTCTGACTTGCGAAGTCGTGAAGTTGTGTTAAAGTTACCCAGGTTAGTATCAAGAACAAATCACTTTAAACCCTAGTTAGTCACTATCGTGATTTCGCTACTCGGTTATTGTTTCCCCAAAGGGAAGAACCTTCATAAACCTGATCCACAAAGTCACGATATTCTTTAATTAAGCATGGATTAATTAAAAGGATTAAGTCAAATCACTTTTAATCAATTAACTCGCACCATCGTGATTTCGGGTTTTTAAGATTCAGTGGCTAGGAGCGAAAACACCTGATGTGGTGAACGCTAAAAAGGGGATTAGCAACTAAGTACACCAAATTGAAAGAACTAAACCAGATTAATTAGCACCTTAAACAAACTTTAACACACGTGGTTTATGGATGAAGTCTTGAATGATCCTGCATTTTTCAATGTTACAAATCATCAAGCATTTATGGCATTTATTTGAATTGCAGTGAGGTGACCGATAGTAAGATCTTGTTTTTACTTCTAAATATTTCTATTAAGCGATTTGACCGTTCTATTGGAAAGGACACCCGTGGGCTTAAATGACCAAGATAGAGATTTTTTCCTTCATTATTTAAGTTTTCATTCCTATTTGCGCGCAGAGCCATTTCACTAGGATAATTGTTGTTTGTGTTTTTCAATTTTTTCATCAGGAGGTCCAGTTGTAGGTTTCTCTATCATGCCTCCACGAAAAGTGCCCAAGGAAGCTGCCAAGAGTTCAAGTCAGGGTTCAGATGTTGTTTCTGATACCTCACCCCGAAGTATTAATTCTGTCAAGACATGGTCATACATTTCCAACATTCTGCAATCTGAGTTGGTAAACTATTCGGATGATTCTAGCGACAACAAGAAGGATAACTTATCAACCAAATACAAAATCACCGCTCAAGTAGAGATGCAAAAAATAGCGAAGAGGCCCCATCTTCTTCCCTATTGTGATATGATTAGGTGGCCACTGGACCATGTGGACATCCTGACCAGGACGATTATCAGCGAGCAGAAGGTAATGATTAGGTCTTTCAGGCCAGAACATTTGCAGGCAATGTATAAATTATCACCCACATTGAAAATTACTCACAATGCCAAATTTCTAGAAGATTTCAAGAAGAAGGAGTGTGAGCAGTATGCCAAAATTTTATCCGTTCTGATCAAAGATTGGGTCTCACACCCCGTGAAATTCAGGGCTGATACTCACGGGATCTATTCAATCTCTTCCTTGGAGCCACAATTCAAGTAGATAGAGATGATGGCATGTAGGTTGTATGGGAAGGAGGAAACTACCCATTTTTTCCTCCCATGGGTACCGCTCATTCATACAGTTTCTGAGGGTTTCTCCTTCGACTAGGCCAAACTATTGTCTAACAGTCTGACCAGTTGAATTATGGAATATTGAGCACAGATGGAAAGTAAGAAAGCAACTTCGTTCTTTATGTCTTCTTACATCATAGATTCCCTCTGCTTCATGACACCCTTCCCACTAATGAACTAGAGTTGGGATCCATCTAATATAGAGTCTATTCATGTCTACCACTTGAAGCTTTGGGAGGACAAAGCCAAAGAATTCATCTACGAGATCTTCAACTGGGTAATGGTGCCATTGCATGTTTCCATCTTCAGCCAGCCACCTCCCAGTATTTAGGATAGTGTCACGACCAACCTAAGTAGCGTGGGAGATTGGTATATAGAGGCGAAATTTTCATATATCAGGGTTTTCGGCACCTCTGTTCCTCCATATGATCTACCGTTATTCTTGCCAAAAAATCTATTGTGTTGCAAGATCGCTAGACAGACTGTGCTCAGTGGAATAAGCAAAGAGCTCAAAGGAGTATAAAAAAAGGTATGGCTGCCCTTCCCCATTCATATTGGTGCATATTCCTTGTTAGATTTTGGCCATGCCAAAGTCGAGGCTACGGCTTTAGAAGAAATGAAGCTGGTGGATATTGAGTTCAAGAAGCACGAACCTAGTAAGGTTGTGAGAAATCCCCTGGCGAGTCGTGGCCTGAAGAGATATGAACATGAGGATTCCCCTCATGATGAAATATCTTGGGGTGTGAGGTCCTACTCTGAATTCCTAAGTCAGATTTAGACTCTGACACCCGGAGATATGGCCGATTGCTTTAAATTCAAGGAGCACCAGTGAAGTTGTCTCCCCCAGATTTTACAGGGTGAAACCCCAAAGCTTTCGGTTACATAGCAGATGGGAGCCAAAGGTTCATAGGACTTGAGTCTTAACAAGGATAAGAACCAAGAGAAAATAGGGGAGGCTGGAACCTTTGAGCGAGGAGCCGAAATCCCCTACCAACAGGAAGGAAACCCCAAAAAGGGTATGTCGGGCAATCATAGATACCCTCGCAAGGGTCGGGCGACTCACTATCACTCATGTCAAACAAGACGGCCATAGATGCTACCCCAAAACAACCATCCAAGGAAATCGGCAGTCCGATTGCTATTATCACACCCTTACAGTTCACAAAGGGGAATCCCGATGCGGGGTGGATTTTCAATGAAGAACTGATGCCCATTTCTGTAGAGGAGCTACCTCCTAACGATTTTTTCTTTGATAAAAAAAGGAATGTCATGGTGAGGCAAGAATTATATCAAAGAGAGGGTATAGTGGATAAAATATTTAAAATCATGACAGATGGAAAGGTCGTGAAAGAGGAACACTAGGCACTTATGCTACAGCCACTCAGTACTTTGAAGGCCCAGTTGAAGGGAAAGAACCTCTTGATTAGTAAGTTGGAATCTAAAGTGGCTACTGCTAAAGAAAATGCCAGAGATGAGGTGAGAAATATCCTCGAGCAAGCCCTAATAGTTGATCTGTAGGAGATCAAGAAAATTAGATCCGACCTTGAGCAGGTGCGCCAGTCGGCACAAATTAGCCAAACGTAGGTAAGCCAGTAGGGGCAGCAAATTATAGAGTTACAATCGAAATTGGATGTTGCCAAGAATCAGGTTTTATACATAAAAATGTTGAGATCCCAAGCTATCGAAATCTAACAGAAGGTATTAATGGCTCAACAAGACTTGCTTGTAAAAGTGGGAACCATTCAAAACCACTTTCAGACGATAGATCAAGTGTTAGAAAATATTTCTTTGAGAGAAAGAGAAGCTAGGGTAGCTTGGGTTGCTTTCCAAGATGTTGTTATAGCTACAATGAAGATAGATATGGTCGGTAGCTCCAAAGTATCCATCGCAGAACAAACTAGAGGGAATATCTTGTTGAAGGTCTGGGAGAAGAATATATTAGAAAGCAGGGGGAGAGCTAATGAGGTGATGAACTCTTGTGAGGAAACATTCTCCTTGATAAATAAAGGTTTGTTAGACCTCGATAAAGAAGGAAGTGTTGGGACGTTGGGCAAATTCAATATAGCTAAACACCTGCTGGACATCAAAGAAAATGTGGAGAAAGAGCAAGCAAAGATATCCCAGATAAGCTAGGTTGATATGGTCCAAGTGGACAAGTGACTAGTACAACTTTTCTCTCTAACGAAAGGGATAGGGAAAGGGCCTTCTACAACCTGAGTTCCGGGGAATAAACTTTATTGGCAGAGGAAAAGGGAAAGGAATTCTCTTTCTTTATTCTTCTTCTACTCACGCCCTTCCACGTTAAGAAAAGAATGGTCATTCAGGAGTGGACCAAGTTTACAATTATGCTCTATCATCATGGAAGACCGACAAGTAGGGAAAAGGTTGCCACAGTTGGCGAAGAGTTGTTACACCTTTGAGGCAAGCAACCAAGCAAAGCCTTCCAGGTTGATAGCCCGGTTGATGGAAAGGTGTGTCATTTTGATCGAGCAGGAAAAGGGGCAAGTTTCTAGTGCTAAATAATGACAAATGTCAACCCATTCTATTTCTGGATATGGAAGAGCAGAGAAAGGAAGGTGCTCCGCCCTTACGAGGGAAGACAAAGGATGAGGAGATGAAACACTCCATTTTTTCATTTGTAACTGACAAGTTTCCAGAATGATCGGAATTCTAAATGTTTAGAAGTTTGTTTAAATATACATTTAGGAAGAGATAGGAGGGGATTTTTTCAGTGGTAGATTGTAATAGAGAAATTTATTTTTAGCCAAGATTAATACAAAGCGAATTGAGGACTCCATATTTTGTCAATATTGAGTTATGTGTTTTCCTCTGTTATTTCATGCTTCATGTCATTTTTTACATCTACGTCTTTGATGAATGTTTTAGCTGCAATTTAGTATAACTTCTACTGTGTGATCAAGTTCTAGTTATCTAGTTATTTACAGTTTTTCCTTTGTATTGACTACTAGTAGGTACAAGACCTGTGAATTACTTAGATCTCTACATTATATGCTTTCATCAAGGTTTTTCTTTCTTTTCTTCTTCTGCTACAGCGTGGGATTCCTCTAAAATTGATGCCTCAAATTGTTGGTAGCTCTATGTTTTCACACTCGGTTTCAAGATTTTAACTCAGTTACGGAAAATGGCCTTCGATTTTGTTAAACCCTTCTATTGGCTTCACTGAATTTTCCTCGCATAATCTAAAATTGAAATAAGCACTCTAAAACATCAACCCTCTTTTAAAGCTCCGTTCTCCACATGAATGTACCCATTGTAAGACAACCCAACATCGAACCTGGCCTATTGGATCAAACAAGCATCACTTTGAATCTTTTCGATAACATACTTAAGACTTCCATCACCCAGATAGAGCTCGAACGTTCATGGGCCGGCATCAAACGGGATATCAGCATTCAAGAATATTTGGAAGATAGAAAAAGACAACTCAGATATCGACCATAGCTTCATCCCCCGAAGTTGTTTCTTCCCCTTTTTCTTTCACTCACTTTAGATGCTTAGACTCTACATTTTATAGCCTTAAGTGTAGACTTTGGAACAACATCTTTCTGGCGCCATTGCCGGGGACGGAGAATCGCAGTCACTTTCCCCTGAAAAAATGACATTTCCAAGTTTCATTTTTTTATAGTGAACAAAGAGAGAACACCTTATTAAGGATAAACCTTCATCATTCACTTGGCGACTCCACTCTTAAGTAAGTTGGCATCCTTTCAAAGGAACACCAGACAAAACCCAGATGCCAAACATACAATGCCAGTTTCCGAACCTGAAAAAATACTAAGACCAAGGGGTCTTTTTAACTAAAACGTGGTTGCCTATCAACCCAAGTCTAATCGGTCTAAAAATAAGACCTTTTTCAAACCTTCACCCTCGTGAGAACTTCCTCTCAGGAAAATATCGGACTGTATTGTTGAAGCCGAGACCCTGAAGTCCGAACAACGCCTACACGAGATCAAGACCGAGACCTCTTCAACTACCTCTTATGTTGCAAGGGGCGACATGCCTACCTTAAAGCTCATCCCTATCGATATCCCATCAACTCTCAATATAAACCCCTCCATCACTCAAGGCCTTGAAGAAGTTTCCACATACACGGATTCGACACCGGTGGGTTCTCCCATTTACATATCCTGCAAGTCAGAGGAGCTGAGTCCACGTATACCTTCTTCTCCTTTTTCAACTTTCACCTCCCTTGGTAAAACATTTCCCAACTTTTCCCCTTTCCACCTCGGGGAAGCTAGAGAGTCGCTATACATCTTCACCAACCCTATTTATAACACACCGATTTCCTCTCCTAGGTTATCCATGGCCGCCGCCGAAGGAGGAGTAGGGGGAATAGGAGGTCAAGGCCAACAACCACCTCGCAGGGTTTTCACCAAAGTAGCCACTATATATGCCCCCTTGGTCCTTCCAGTACCTCTCTGTGATTCACCTGAAAACTATGAAAAACTTACCCAAGTTCACATGAGAAGGGGATCTAACTGTAGCCAAGCATATCAACTTTTTTTATCATTTCGTTGATATTCTAGGTCTCGAGCATGAGGACGTGTATTCCCGTTTGTTTGTCCAAAACTTCAAGGGATAGGTAAGAACTTGGTTTCAAAGCCTGCCCCCAGGTTCAATCATATCCTACGAAGCATTAGAAGACCTCTTTCTCAAACAATGGGGTGAAAGAAAGGATCATTTATACTATTTGACTGAGTTCGGGTCTTTAAAGAAAAATGGATCTGAAACTGTTATGGAATTTATCCAAAGGTTTAACAAGTTGTACAATAAGATCCCTGTTGAAGTTAAACCGTCCCAACCCGCAACCAAAGTAACTTTCGCAGGAGCCTTTGAACCCTATTTTTCTCTACTATTAAGAGAAAGGAAAGGGGCCAACCTAACCCAAATGCAAGATGATGTTGTGGAAATTGAGTCAAGCACGATGGCTTCGGGTAAATTAAAAACGAAAATCGAGATGGGAAACAAGGAAACTAGATGTCTTAGAGAACAAGCAGGTCCCTCTGGATTTGGAAGATCCTCAGATGACAAAATGGATGACATGGAAAGGATAATAAAAGAACTATCAAACAAAATCTCGAGAATGGATCTAGATGAATCCAAAGATGACCAATTCGTTAAGAGAGAATTTAAGAGAAATCCCAATCCTCAGTTTCAACCAAGACAAATTAAAAATGAAAACAAAAAGATCCAAACACCTCTAAAAAATGAAAATTTTATTGGAGGAAATGATATGCAAGACTTCGAAGACTTGGAAGAAGATGTAAACAACTTAGGCGACGACTGTATACAACCTCATTTGACGAAAAAAGATTATGAGAAGTCCCTGAACACTGAACAATCATCGGTTGAAGACAATAACCTAAACGACACTGATGATCCCACTTATCAATGAATGGTCGACACTATAATGGCTGAGCTCCAGTACAAATACAATCTAAGGCCCAGAAACAAACCTATGTCGACTGCACAACCCAAGAAAATTTTTCCTAGGGGTGAAACATACGAGCCCATCCAGAAAGAGATCAAGATGCAAAATAACATAGCGGTAGACTCGCAGAATACCAACGTAAAAGAGGCCAAAACCCAAGCGAGAAGAACGAAGGTAGTTGAAATGCGAACACCCGAAACCAGAAACATTGAAAATAAAACTGTGCTACTAAATAAAATGGATAAGAAAGAGTATGATGTTTCACCTAAGGAAACAAATAAAATTGTGGGAGTTTTCTTCCTAGAAGACAAGATAAAAAAAATCAAGATACCAATACCTTTGGTCGAGTTGGCGAAGAATCCTGTGTACCGAAAACAAATAACCAAGATGATAAATTTTTCATATCTAGAGAGTCAGTCCGACGTGATAAATCTAGAAGATGACAAGCCTAATATCATTTTTGGTCCACATTTTGAAGGTGCCAAATATATTGTCACCCCCTTCTATATTACCCTAAAAGTGCACGATCGACTGTTGCATAATTGCATGCTGGACTCCGGGACCTCTCATAACGTAATGCCCAAATCTATTATGGATATACTAGGCCTCGAAATCACCAGATCCTATGGAGATCTTTACTCGTTTGATTCAAGGAGAGTTAAGTGCATGGGCATGATCAAAGATTTACTAGTCACCCTCGCCCAGATTCTGGTGAAAAATGTCCTAATGGATGTAGCTGTCGTTGATATACGCCCAAAGTATGGTTTACTATTATCTAGATCTTGGGGAGCCAAGCTCGAGGGATCCCTTCAACTGGATGTGACCTACGCCACAATGCCTATTTTTGGTGGACAGTTCACATGGTTATACATGGAAACACGGTTGGCATATGCGGTAAGTGATCCAAAGAATCCTAACAATTACCCTGTTTACATCGTCGATCAAGACCTAGGAAATTGTATTCTGTCCTTTGATGATACTAAAGATAATTGTACAGAAGAAAGTGGAATCGATGAATTCAAAACCGAAAAGACAGCTAAAAATGTGTACAACACTAGAACTTGGAAAATGTTCTTTGATGGTGCTTTGTCATGTGAAGGAGCAGGTCTGGGAGTGCTTTTCATACCACCTGAAAATGAATTTGTCATTCCCTTCTCTTACAAGCTACAGTGGGACGTAGACTGCACAAACAAAATTTGCGAATATGAAGCTCTAGTCTTGGGACTGGACGCTGCCAAGAAGATAAACATAAAGAACTTAGAGGTCTATGGAGATGTTGAACTGATTGTGAATCAAGTAAATTGGCAGTACCAGGCCAAGCACCCGAGACTGAGGTCCTACAGAAATTGTCCCTGGGATCTAATGGAAAATTTATTTTCATCGGTAAAGGTGCATTTCATCCCATGAGCCGAAAACCAGCAGGTCGATTCACTAACAAAAGAAGATTCGAATTTCGCACCCCCTACCACTTTCAAATTAAAATACCACATAGAGGTAAGGCACAAACCATCCATACCAAACAACATACAACACTGGCAGGTTTTCGAAGATGACGAACAGATCAGAAAGTTCCTGGAAATGGTGGATGATTTCTCTGAAACCCACATTGACCAGAAAAACCAAAATGATCATACCTAGATTATGCAATAAGGGGAGGAACCTCAGGGGTTCCAAGAAAAAATTGCAAATCATCGCCTGCTAGTGTTAAAAAGTAATAAGATCCCTAAGGCCCTGATACCTCTGGAAATGTTGTTTGATCAAAACGACATGCCTTTGAAGTCCACCTTGTAGCCCCAACCGGAGGAGGTCGAAGACTGTGACGTGGGCACCACCAAGGAACCTAGGATAGTGAAGTTATCAAAGTACCTTCCTCCTGAGGTAAAAAGCAAGTATATGGACTTACTCGGGTGGTATAAAGACGTCTTTTCATGGTCTTACAATGAGCTCAGAACCTATGATACCTCTCTGATCGAGCACAAGATACCTTTGAAACCGGGTGTTAAACCCTTCAGACAGAAGCTCAAACAAATCAACCCCATTTTACTTCCTGTGCTCGAAAGATAAGTGAAAAAGTTGTTAGATGCAAAAATAATTGTTCCTCTCAAGTACTCTGACTGGGTGGCGAACTTAGTCCAAGTTAGGAAGAAAAGTAGAGAGATCAAATTGTGCGTGGACTTTAGAAATCTAAACAAGTCCTCTCTCAAAGATAACTATCCTCTACCCAAAATGGATCACGTTTTGGAAAAAGTAGTCAAGGCAAATAGGATGTCGATGATCGATGGGTTTTCTGGTTACAATCAAATTGTTGTCAATGAGCATGATAAAGAAAAAATAGTTTTCACCACCCCTTGGGGTAGATTTATGTATGAAAAAATGCCTTTTGGTATGATGAATGCAGGTTCTACCTTCCAACGCGTTATGGATATCGCCTTCATCGACGAAAGAGATTAATTTGTGGTTATCTACCTCGACAATCTGATTATCTTCTCTAAATCCAACAAAGACCATCTGTTACACCTGAAGCAAACGTTTTAAAAATGACAAAAATTTGGTTTCTCTTTAAACCCCAAGAAGTCTCACTTTTGTGATGCAAGAAGGTAAACTCTTGGGCCACATTGTGTCTCGGGACGTAATTAAAATCGACCCTAAAAGGGTAGAAGCTATAAACACCATAAATATTCCTAGAAATATAAAATAAATTCAGTCATTTTTAGGAAAAATATTTTTTTTGAGAAGATTTATCCCAAACTTTGTTGAAATTGTGAAATTGATCATAAATACACTGAAGAAGAACAACAAAGTGAAATGGAAGGCAGAGGCTAAAGCGTCATTTTCACACATCAAGAAATTTATCAACGAAGCGCTCGTATTGGCAAGCCCTAATTACCTAAAGGATTTCCTGATTTTCTCGTTCACCTCCGAACACACAGTGGCGACAATAATTCTCCAGAAGAATGAAGAGGGTTTCGAGCAACCAATAGCCTTTTTTAGTAAAATTCATAGAGATGTTGAACTGAGATACGATATAATAGAGAAACAAGTGTATGCTATGGTTAAGTCGTTGAAGGCTTTTAGAAATTACGTGCTACACTCCAAGGTAATCACATATGTTCCCACCAGTTCTGTGAAGGATATATTGGTTCAACCTGACAGTGATAGAAAGAGGGGTCGGTGGCTCGCTAAAATTCAAGAGTTTGACCTAGAGGTAAAGCTAACGAAACTAGTAAAAGGACAAGGTCTGGCTAAGCTCTTGGCAGAATCAAATTTCAGAGCACTCGGAATAAATAACTTGCAAGGATATGAAGGACATGGGGACGTAAACGAGCCCGATGACCAAATAGCTATATCCATAATGGAAGAGAAGTTTTCCTTATCAGATTGGTATAAAGATATAGTGTCCTACCTACTGACCCTAAAATGCCCTAGCGATCTGTCTCCAACTAAAGCCAGGACACTAAAGCTGCATGCGGTGAAGTACTGTATATCCGAAAGTCAACTATACTGGAAGGACCCCTTAAGCTTCCTACTAGTTGGTTTGGTAGAATCAGAAATAGAGGGGGTCATAAACGAATTCCATGAAGGAGTGTGCGGAGGGCATCACGCCTATAGGGAAACAACTTATAAATTCTTGAGGGTAGGATATTATTGGCTTAAACATTTTTCAAATGTCAACGTCAAAGTCAAAGCCTGTAACCCTTGTCAATTGTTCACAGGAAAACATAAGCTCCCAGCACTACCTCTGGTTCCTATCAAAACTGAAGCCCCTTTTCAACAATGGGGGTTAGATTTTATAGGTGAAATCAACCCACATTCCAGCGCTCAACACAAATGGATCCTCACTGCCACATATTATTTCACCAAATGGGTGGAGGCTATTCTGAGTAGAAAGGTGACTGATTTAGTGGTGATAGATTTCCTGGAAGAGAGCATACTGTCCAGATTTGGCTGTCCCCGAAAGATAGTAACGGATAATGCCCAGGCATTCAAGTCTATGGAAATGGTCAGCTTTTGTCAAAAATATATCATATTGGGCCACTCCACAACATATTACCCTCAAGGTAATGGGTTAGTCGAATCATCAAATAAAAGTTTAATTACCATAATTAAGAAGGTGCTGAGCAAAAACAAAAGATCTTGGCATGTACACTTGAAGTATGCTTTATGGGAAAATCGGATAGGTATGAAGAAATCCATTGGTACTACTCCTTTCCAAATGGTATACGAGATCGATGTGGTATTACCTATAAATCTGGTGCTCCTTGTAATGAAGCTCTGGCAAGATGAGAAAGAAGAGCCAAACCACATCACAAGAAGAATAAATCAGTTGATTGAGGTCCAACAACGCAGGACCGAGGTGGACGCAAGGATGCATAAATACCAGGACAACATGAAAGCGTTGTTCAATCATAAATCCAAAAATAGAGATTTCCTCCTTGACGATTTGGTTTTGAAATGGGATGCTAGGAGGGAAGATTCGACAAAACATGGTAAATTTAATCATATCTGGTATGGATCGTTCAAAGTCTCAGCTTCTGAAGGGAATAATCCATTTCTATTAGAGAATTTGGATGGTAAAACCCTCAATGCCCCTGTCAACGATCATTATTTAAAGCACTATATGCAATAAATGAGTTCCAAATCTCCATTGTATATACCAGTTTGTGTTTTCCTTTTTCTTTTTATAAAATTTTCGGTAAGTTCACTTTCATCGCGAATAAAACAGGATGTTGATTTCCTAGAAGTAGAGACATAAATTTTGACACACATAATCCCATAAATCCTAAAGACCTGATACTCTTCATGTTGTTTCATACAGGCCTTCGAATTACAGCCCATACCGCAAAAGGAGAAGGGGACGATCAGGTATCAGGAAATTGACCCACCCGAAACAGGTGACAAATATTTTTCTTTTAGAGGAGAACGAAATGGTAAGGCCAAGGTATGAATTTCCTAAGTATCTAGATTTCAAGCAAACATCACTTAAAACATAGAAATGGTCTCACAAGTATGATGTGTTCACTTAAGTCAGGATTGCATGATAACATCTAGGTTTTTGAGGTCCATAGCCTTCTCTCTTTCCCTTTTTCATCCTTGGTCCTCTCTCCTTAAGATCTGACACCTTCCCTTACCATCCATAGAGGAAAAGAGGTTCTGCTTCAATTTTGGAAACTGGCAAACGTCTTAGGAAGTAAGTTGGCCTTCACGACTCCTCAGTCCCCTGCTGAACAAAGCCATGTGTAGGAGGAGCCTAACTCTCTTAAGTCTTTTAACAGGTTTCAAATGGTTAAGTCTTGCTCAAAATAAGACCCCTGGAAATGAATTCTCCCCTATTTTCCTGCAGACTAGGACGTTGTGAAGGTTAAGAGAAAGTTGGTCCTAAGCACTCAAAGCAAGTTGACAAGCCTCTGTAATGAATATACATGATTATCACCCCTGGTATTTTATTATGCCAATTGATTGCCCCCACACCACTCTTCAAAATTAAAGTATAAGACAGATGGTGAAAGGAAATTCATAATTGATTGCCCCCATCTAGTCCAAAGAGATGATGAAAGGAAATTCATAAAATGATTGCCCTCATCTCATCATTTAAATGAAATATTACAGTTTGGAGTGGTGAAAGGAAATTCAATAAAGGGAACCAGATAACTTCACCGGGGTACTGAACAGGCTCGCTGGCAGTGAAGCAATATCTAAGATATTTTGTAAGGCTGTCATACTTAAATTATACTACACTCTAGAAATCAGCATTTTTGAAATCGGATCCACAGCTCAAGTTCATGCAGGTCTTCCCGATTAAAAGCATGGAATTTACTTCTTTTTGACGCAAGATAAAACCTATCGGATCTGTTAATTTTCCTAAAATTGATTGGACCATCTTAAGCAGCTCTGAATTCAGTCTTGAGGAAGGAAAAGTTACCGAATGGACTGCCATCGAGTTTAGGAAATGTTTCAAGTATTGGAAAGTTTTGGAATTAAAGTCGAAGCCTCAAAATTTCCTCTGCACCCCCCTTCCAAACGAAGTTTCACTTAAGCAAGCTGATGACTCCATGTACCCCTTCTTAAAAACTTGGTCTATTGTCCTTCTCATCCAACAAGGAGACGATATCCCTAGTTGGATCCCATGTTGGAGCCGCCTTTCTCTAAATACATGAAATGTTATACTTAAGCCCAAAAAAGGTTGGTTTTTGGGACTTCGTTTGTTTCACGTTTCTACCCCCTAAAGTCGCAGTATCCCGACGTGTGAAATGGAGAAAACCTTCCTATTTTTAATCACCATTACTAAAAGACTAAGAAGGTATTATCATCTCTTATTACCTCGTACCCTCTCTCTTGGGAGTTATGCATTGAACATTTCTCAAGCCTCTGACTTGCGAAGTCGTGAAGTTGTGTTAAAGTTACCCAGGTTAGTATAAAAAAAAATCACTTTAAACGCTAGTTAGTCACTATCGTGATTTCGCTACTCGGTGATTGTTTCCACAAAGGGAAGAACCTTCGTAACCCCAATCCATGAAGTCACGATCTTCTTTAATTAAGCATGGATTAATTAAAAGGCTTAAGTCAAATCACTTTTAATCAATTAACTCGCACGATCGCAATTTTGGGTTTTTAAGGTTCAGTGGCTAGGAGAGAAAAAACCCGATGTGGTGAACGTCGAAAAGGGGATTAGAAACTAAGTACACCAAATTGAAAGAAATAAAACACATTAATTAACGCCTTAAACAAACTTTAAAACATGTGGTTTATAGATGAAGTCTTGAATGATCCTGCGTTTTTCAATGTTACGAATCGTCAAGCATTTATGGCATTTATTTGAATTGCAGTGAGGTGACAGATAGTAAGATCTCATTTTTACCTCTAAATCTTTCTATTAAGCCATTTGACCGTTCTGTTGGCAAGGACACCCATGGGATTAAATGACCAAGATAGAGAGTTTTTCCTTCATTATTTCAGTTTTCATTCCTATTTGCGCGCAGAGCCATTTCACCAGGATAACTATTGTTTGTGTTTTTCAATTTTTTCGACAGGAGGTCTAGTTGCAGGTTTCTCTATCATGGATCCATGAAAAGACCCCAAGGAAGCTACCGAGAGTTCAATTTAGGGTTCATACTTTGTTTTCGATACCTCGCTCCAAATTATTAGTTATGTCAAGACATGGTCATACATTTCCAACATTCTGCAATCCGAGCCGGTAAACTGTTCGGATGATTCTAGCGACAATGAGAAGGATGACTTATCAACCAAATACAAAATCATCTCTCAAGAAGAGATGCACAAAATAGAGGTGAGGCCCCAGCTTCTTCCCTATTGTGATATGATCAGGTGGCCACTAGACCATGTGGACATCTTGACCAGGACGATTATCAACGAGCAGAAGGTAACGATTGGGTCTTTCAGGCCAGAACATTTACGAGCAATGTATAAATTGTCACCCACACTGAACCTTACTCACAATGACGAATTTCTATAAGGTTTCAAGAAGAAGGAGTGTGAGTATTATGCCAAAATTTTATCCGATCTAATCAAAGATTGGGTCTCACACCCCACGAAATTCAGGGTTGATACTCATGGGATCTATTCAATCTCTTCCTTGGAGACACAATTCAAGTACATAGCGATGATGGCCTGCAGGTTGTATGGGAAGGAGGACACTACCCATTTTTTCCTCCCATGGGCACCGCTCATTTATACAGTTGTTGAGGGTTTCTCCTTCAACTATGCCAAACTGTTGTCTGACAGTCTGACCAGTCGAATTACCAAATATCGAGCACAGAGGGAAAGTAAGAAAGCAACTTTGTTCTTTATGTTTTCTTACATCATGGATGCCATCTGCTTCATGACACCCTTGCCACTAATGAACTAGAGCTGGGCTCCATCTAATACAGAGCCTATTCATGTCTACCACTTGAAACTTTGAGAGGACAAAGCCAATGAATTCATCTACGATATCTTCAACTGGGTAATGGTGCCATTGCATGTCACCATTTTCGAGAAGATGCCTCCCAGGATTTTGGATAGCATCACGACCAACCTAAGTAGTGTGGCAGATTGGTATATAGAGGCGAAATTTTCATATATCAAGGTTTTTGACACCTTTGTTTGTCCATATGCTCTACCTCTATTCTTGTCAGATAAGTTATTGTGTCGCAAGATTGCCAGACAGACTGTGCTTAGCAGCAAAGAGCTCAAAGGAGTATCAAAAAAGGTATGGCCACCCTTCCCCATTCATATTGGTGCATATTCCTTGTTAGATTTTGGCCATGCCAAAGCCGAGGCTATGACTTTAGAAGAAATGAAGCTGGTGGATATTGAGTTCAAGAAGCACGACCCTAGTAAGATTGTGAGCAATCACCTGGCGAGTTGTGGCCTGAAGAGATATGAACATGAGGATTCCCCTCATGATGAAATATCTTGGGGTGTGAGGTCCTACTGTGAATTCCTAAGTTAGATTCAGGCCCTGCCACCCAGAGATATGGTCAATTTCGTTAAATTCCAGGAGCACTGGCGGAGTTGTCTCTCCTAGATTTTATAGGGTGAAACCCCAAAGCTTTCGGTTACACAACAGATGGGAGCCAAAGGTTCAAAGGACTCAAGTCCTAACAAAGAGAGGAACCAAGAGAAAATAAGGGAGGTTGGAACCTCAGAGTGAGGATCCAAAATCCCCTACCAACATGAAGGAAACCCTGAAAAGGGTACAGTGGGCAAGCAGGTCCAAGGTCAAGAAGAGATACCCTTGCAAGGGTTAGGTGACTCACTATCGCTCATGTCAAACAAGCCGTCCATAGATGCTACCATGAAACAACCATCCAAGGAAATTGATAGTCCGATTGCTATTATCACACCCTTACAGTTCACAAAGGGGAATTCCGATGTGGGGTGGATTTTCAATGAAGAACTGATGCCCATTTCTGTAGAGGAGCTTCCTCCTAACGAATTTTTCTTTGATAAAAAAAGGAAGGCCATGGTGAGGCAAGAATTATATCAAAGAGAGGGTGTAGTGGCTAAAAAATTTAAAATCATGACAGATAGAAATGTCGTGAAAGAGGAAGAATTCGCAGACGAGATAGAAGGAACACTATGGGGCTTATGCTACAACCAATCAGTACTCAGTTGGAACTTTCAAGGCCCAGTTGAAGCGAAAGAACTTCTTGATCAGTAAATTGGAAGCTAAAGTGGCTACTACTAAAGAGAATGCCAGGGATGAGGTGAGAAAAAGCCTCAAGCAAGCCTGAATAGCCGATCTGCAGGAGATCAAGAAACTTAGATCCAACCTTGAGCAGGTGCGCCAGTCAACGCAAATTAGCCAAATGCAGGTAAGCCAACAAGGGCAGCAAATTATAGAGTTAAAATCGAAATTGGATGTTGCCAAGAATTAAGTTTTAGACATAAAAATGTTCAGATCCCAAGCTGCTGAAATCTGACAGAAGGTATTAATGGCTCAACAAGACTTGCTTGTAAAAGTGGGAACCATTGAAAACCACTTTCAGACGATAGATAAAGTGTTAGAAAATATTTCTTTGAAAGAAAGAGAAGTTGGGGAAGCTTGGGTTTCTTTCCAAGACATTGTTATAGATATGGCGAAGATAGAGATGGTCGACAACTCCAAATTATCCATTGCAGAACAAACTAGAGGGAATATCTTGTTGAAGGTCTGGGAGCAGAATATATTAGAAAGTAGGGGGAGAGCTAATGAGGTGATGAACTCTTGTGAGGAAACGTTCACCTTGATAAATAAAGGTTTGTTAGACCTTGATAAGGAAGTCAGTGTTGGGACGCTGGGAAAAATCAATATAGCTAAATACTTGTTGGACATCAAAGAAAACATGGAGAAAGAGCAAGTCGAGATATCCCAGATAATCCAGGTTGATATGATCCAAGTGGACAAGTGGCTAGTACGACCAAGTGTACAATTATTCTCTGTCATCACGGAAGACTGACAAGTAGGGAAAAGGTTGGCACAATTGGCGAAGAGTTGTTACACCTTTGAGGCAAGCAACCGAGTAGAGCCTTCCAGGTTAATAGCCCAGTTGATGGAAAGGTGTGTCATTTGCATCAAGCAGGTGAAGGGGAAGGTTTCTAGTGCTAAATAATGATATATGTCAACCCATTCTATTTCTGGACCCGGAAGAGCAGAGAAAGGAAGGTGCTCCGCCCTTACGAGGGAAGACAAAGGATGAGGAGATGAAACGCTCCATTTTTTCATTTGTAACTGACAAGTTTCTAGAATGAACGGAATTCTAAATGTTTAGAAGTTTGTTTAAATGTACATTTAGGAAGAGATAGGATGGTGGTAGATTGTAATAGAGAAAGTTCTTTTAAGCTAGGATTAATACAAATAAAATTGAAGACTCCATATTCCGTCAAGATTGAGTTATGTGTTTTCCTCTGTTATTTCATGCTTCGTGTCATTTTTTACATGTACGTCTTTGATGAATGTTTTATATGAAATTTAGTATAACTTCTACTATGGTGATCAGGTTCTAGTTATCTAGTTATTTACATATTTTCCTCTGTATCAGCTACTAGTAGGCACAAGACCTGTGAATTACTTAGATCTCTACATTATATGCTTTCTTCAAGGTTTTTCTTTCTTTTCTTCTTCTGCTACAACATGGAATTCCTCTGAAATTGATGCCCCACATTGTTGACAGCTGTATGTTTTCACACTCGGTTTCAAGATTTTAACTCAGTTACGGAAAATGGCCTTCGATTTTGTTAAACCCCTTGATTTGCTTCATTGAATTTTCCTCATATAATCTAAAATTGAAATAAGCACTTTAAAACATCAACCCTCTTTTAAATCTCTATTCTCTACATGACTATACCCTTTGTAAGACAACCCAACATCGAACCCAGCCTATCGAATCAAACCAGCATCGCTTTGAATCTTTTCGATACCATACTTAAGGCTGCCATCACCCAGACAGAGCTCGAACGTTCATGGGCCGCCATCAAGTGGGATATCAGAATTCAATAATATTTGGAAGCTAGAAAAAGACAACTTAGAGATCGGCCATAGCTTCATCCCCTGAAGTTGTTTCTTCCCCTTTTTCTTTCACTCACTTTAGATGCTTAGACTCTACAGTTTATAGCCTTAAGTGTAGACTCTGGAACAACAGTTGGCACCTGCGACCCTGAACAACTTCATGTGATAACATGATGAAGTAAATTTTTTTTTATAACAACAATGTTTATCAGACAATAGCTTCACAAGAAATGTTTTAAAAGAGCTTCAAAATGACCAAAATAATGACTTCAATAATAGCAAAGTACTAGCAGTTATCAAAAGCTAATTAGGCAGTGTATAAATCAACTTTGTAATTATTTTTAAGTGATTTTATTGCTACAATAAATGGTTGTAGCTTACTTTTGTAACAACAACAAGTACATTAGTAAATTAGTCTACTCTAGGGTTAGGAAAAGTTAGTAGATAGCTTGAGGTAAAAATTTTGAGAGTCGTTTTCATCAATCAATCAAGTGCAAGGCCTAGATCAGTTCCTTTAGGGTTAATGGAGTCACTTTTAGTATCGAAAATATTGAAGGAATAACTAATAATGTGAGATCTAGAGACATGAAAGTCAATGATTGAGATATTGGTAACCCAAGGCCTGAATCACTAAACCCTAGGGGGAAAATGGCCACTAGGAAGTAGGTAACCCTAGGACCTAGCGGTTTTCCTCCTTCTTTATCTCAAGGATGAAGTAAGTGATGGATTGATGAAGTAAATGATTCTAGGGTGTTGCAATGGAAAGTCCCTTTAAACAAAGCTTCAATAAAGTAGGGTTTCTAGCATAATCTAGTAGGTGAAAAGTTGTTAAAGCAAGAACAATAACATGTGCTTTAACCTCCCCGAGTTTTAAGCTAGCAATTTCATAATATTGGAAGAAATGAAAGATAAATACACCATAACCATTCAAAATTAATAATAATTGAAAAACTTTACTTACATTCACCAAGAATCATCTAACAATAGGCCTAGTTGAAGACTTTCCACCAAGAAAAATGAGAAAATACACCAAAACTAGGCTCCTTCAAGAAGTGTGCACCAAATTTCATCTAATAAACCCTAATTAGGGTGAAAATTTCAGACCTCACTAAGTGTGAGTGAAATATGATGAAATAATACAAGGGAAAAAACCCTTATTTATACAATTACAATGACCTTTAATTTACAAATTAGGTCAAAAAGGCCAACATGGCTAGTTTACATGTAATATCCAATTTTTACATAAAAATGAAAAATTAAACTGTAAATCAAGAAGAAAAGGTGGCGTCATGCCCTTCTAGGGAGACGTTGGGCCTCTCAGGTGAAATGTTTTCATCTAGGAGCAAAATGTTAGACCTCCCAAGGCCTTTGGATCAAGCCACATGTGCCCCTTGGAACACAACTGCCTCCAAAGTGTCCATCAAACATTGGGTGGTGTCAAGGGTCACATAGGTGATGTCATGAGCCTTCCAATACCAACATCATAGTGGGAGGGCAAGACCCCCCTGGGTCTAGGACTATCAGGCTATCTCTGGTGGAACATCCTTCTCTCTCTCTAGTGCAAGCCTCTCATATGTGGCTACCCCTGGCTGGGGTCTCAACATCCATCTGGTGGGATTTTATCCCTATGGAGGTACAAACTAATCATCTCCCCATGTGTACTTGTCTATCTGGTGTGGCCCTGCAAAAACAACAAGTATGCCCTCCATGGGCTCATAAGTCATAGGAATCATAGCAATGTCAATCACGTCTAATAATCAAGCTATATAAACATGTACATAAAACCCCCGTTTCCCAAACAAGTTCTCAAAGATGTTATGTTATTCTACAAGCCATGTTTGGAGATGGTTTTAGGAGGTCCTATTGGAATAATTCTCATTGGACGTGGGATGTTTCCAGGTTAAGGAAAATCCAGGGCATGGAAGTGGATGCGGTGGTATGGGGATGTTTAAGCAATGGGTGCAGTGATCATAGGGAAATGTATGGATTACCTGTGGGTTCCTCTGAAGAGGGTGAGTTTCAAATTGTCATGGATTAAAATGTTTCCAATCCCAGTCAATGCCTTTTAATTTTTTATCTTAATTCTTTTTCTTTCAAGGGACTAGTTAGGTGACACTTGCCTAGCATGGTGACCAGTGGTGACAATGTTACTAACAAGCATTTCATGGAGATGTGAAGGATGGCTTATGATGACACCTCCTTTCTCTTGGATATGACACCAAGATCCACTACCCTAGCATGGTGACCAACTGAATGGTAGTGTCATACTAGTACATTCCCATGGAACTAATAGGTTGGATCATGATGAGACCCCCTATCCTCCAACTAGGTATTAATTTTATTATTTTATGGGTCCCTCCAATTCTTGTTGAAAAGCCTTTTATTTCTTTCTCGAGGATCCCTTGGGCGAAGCATCTAAAGGTTTTGTTATTTTCGATTTTATCATTTTCTAGCTACTATTACCCTTTGGGCATTTAGCCCCTTCTTCCCACAAGGCAAGGTACAACCATTTTCTATCTTAGCAAACCCATTTCCTGAACCAATGCAGGGGATGGATGACAGGGAAAATGATGAAAAGTGATAATTATGGTGGGAATGGACGATGACCTTTCATGAACCCAACCAATGGAAACTCAAATCTTAATGGCACCAACTTTCTAGGGCATCCTGTCATTCCCCGAGGTGTGGATAAGTGGAAAGGCATAAATTCCAAGCATGCGTAAGAATAAAAGAGAATTAAATGTGCATATTCAAATGTTTTGAGAATCAGAGTGACACATACCATGATACCCAAACTCATTACCTCATGGAGAAATACCCATTGTTGTTGAAGGACCAGGCCGATGGGATTGGTGTTGTTGTTACTGACAAGGTGGAGGCACTGAAGAAGAAAGATGGCCATCTAGGGCTAGGCTCAAGTCAATATGCCTCTCGGTACTCCATGTCTAGGACCGATGGGCCTTGAGACATAATCTCCTTAGTTATCCCTAGGCTAGGGGATAACATCTAGCTCCAACTCTGGGACACATGCTCACCATAGAGCGCATGAGAACCTCAACATCTCTGGCATGACCTGTGACCTACTTGATCTCAACAAAAAATCATTAGTAATCATTTGGGGTGGTGATATCACCCCTGGCTCATATATGGTAAAGAAAATGAAAGTAAGCATGCATATATACAAATGGAAATACAACTACTCTAGCATGAAATGCAGATGGTATATACAGTGAATGAAAATACCTACCTACTTACATGTGCTTATCTTTGAAGTCAAGTCCCTTCCCCTTGATGGGGTTTGAGGAGGTCTCCACAAATCGGTAATGGGTGCCTTCTTCCTTCCAACATAGAAAAATAGTAGGCATCATTGACTGAATTTCTTCCAATTATGAAGGGTCCAAGACAAATTTTTTCACTTCCCTTGACATTAGTAAGCTCTCCCTTCTTTGCATCCCACATCCATATTGTATCTCCCTCTTTGCAATCCTTGGTATTGAATTTGCTTGTCTCTTGTACAACCCTGGTGTATTATCTTGTTGGAGGAGGGTGGGATTCGACTGTGAAAAATTCTTCCTGGGATGGTCAAATCAGTATGTCATCTTCTCCTTTCTACAATAACTTGACAACCCCAAGCTCTTTGTCTTTATATTTTTTCAGGAGTTTCTAATACTCCTCCTTCTTCGGCCATTGTATCTGATCAAAGTATTATTCTGTAGAAAAAGTCATGTCATAAGGGGAAAATACATAAAGACTTTCTTTGGTTGGCTCATGTGTTTCTCTAGTTCTGATATCATCCCCTTCCCATTTGACGAAGCCAACTCCTCTCCTTCTAAACCTTATCAAATAGTCATCTTCTTATGTAGAATAATAAGTATCTCAGTATTCAAAGATGACAGAGGAATTGTCAGGATAATCACCCCAATTTATATCTCTTTCTTGCTCCAAAATGATGGGGTCGGGTCCTACTAAAGCACTATCCCTTTTGTATGTTTTGTGCAAATGAAACACCTCGTTATTACCTAGTGCAATGTTTTCCTTGTGATTTCTAGGAATATTCTGGTCACCCTTTCCCTTGGTCCATGTTATCTCATTAATATTGTCTTCTTCTATCAAGGGAAGAGTGGGCCAACCTTGAAATAAGCATGGATATACCGATTTGTAGTTACTATGTACATGATTACACCTTTCAATGTGTTCCATCCTCTTTGGCTTGTTATGCAAGGTGATGAAATATTGGTTCTTGACGGGGATAGTTGTGCATGATAAGTTCATCTATAGACTTCTTGCTAAAGCAATAGCCCATTCCCTAGATATTATCATTCCCCAAGTGTTAGGGATATCAACAACAACGATGTCCATTATGTTGGGGAAATTAGGGTAGTCATCAAGGTGCACTTGAATACTTTCCATCAATTCATAGAACTTGAACCCCTTCGACTCAAATCTACGAACGTTTCTATAAGGCCTTGTAACTTCTAGGCCCAATTGGTTCATAACCTTGAAACTCATCATATTGACAGATGATTCGGAATCAAGCATGAAATTGTGAAGATATAGGTCATCAATCAACAAGGAAGTGAGAAAGGATGTTTGCTCATTTTTCTCAAAATGACCATTTTGTAATAGTGTGGAATTTTCCTCAAACGATAGATGGTCATCTGGGATTTGTTTTTTCAAAGAAGGGATTTCCAACATTTCACGAATCCTTTTGACCTTTTCTAATATATAGGCCATATTAGTTCTCATGTCGGTCCTATCATTTCTAGGTTTTGGGAAGTGTTGGGGTAAATTGCCATCATACACTTAGGTCTCTTCAATATTTACCCTTGAGTCCTCACTTGTTTGGCCCAAGTATTCAATCCTGGGCTTCCTCATGTCTTGATTTTCTTGGATTTGATTTGGCGTGAACAAGGTAAATATGGAATATACAAAATTATATTTCTCATGAGTAGCCTTTAGTTGATAATGTTCAAAATGGGAGTCCTTGCATGATAAGGACCTAGGATCATCTTCTTGTCTTGCAACATTTTGTAGGTTCAAAGTATTCAAAAAAATTTGTTCTTTTGGAGCATGATATTTCATTGTTTGAGGAAGTATCATATAAAAAGGATTTTGGGTTTGCGATAATGACCTTTCTAACTAAGTGATTTATTCAGAGGTACCTTGATCATTAGAGGGTTCATGTTGTTTTGAAAAAATTAAGGCATCTTTCATGTTTGAGAAAATTGTGCTCCATTTCCTTGGTAAAGTATTGTTTTCTACCTCTAGAACCTTTGGGACATCATGCTCTAGTCCTCCCATTCTTTCCTTATTCAGCTCCTAGATGTCATCATTGCTCAAAAAATTTACTTGGTGGATGGAAATGATGAACTTAAGAATCTCTTCAATCTGGTAGGAAACATCTTGAGCTTCTTCTAGGATTGTAGGTAATCAATCCTTGAGGGAAAATTGTAAAGTTCCTTCTAAGGAGTTAAGTTAATGTTGGAGAATACCGCTCTTTGGGAGAAAATTGGGCTGAAGTTTGCTAATGAGAGTGTTGAACCTATCATTGAATTCCCTAACGTCTCTGTTGGTTTGTTTTCAAAATTTGAGGTGTTGAGAGTAAAAGGAGGGCATACTTTCTTTTTTACACCATCTGTCCTTGAAATCTCATTCAATATATTTAGGATTTTTTATGCTTCCATTTGGGAGACCATTAATCTAGCCTCTGGCATTCCCAGTGAGTGATCTTGCAAAAATCCTCGTGAATGTTTTGTTACAAATAATAGGTGTGCTCATTTAACCATAAACAATACAGAAATATTGTCACCCAACCATAGGCCTAAGCCACCCCCGAGCACCTTAACCGCGACAGAGAATCATTTCAGAAGAAAACCCTAGGCCTAATAGCCAATCAATGTAGCTTACCTCTCTCGAAAGATAGAACAAAAGTTAGAAATTCCAAACCATAACAAATAGAATTCCAAGCCTAAACCGAGAATGCAGGTTGCAGTAGTTGCAACTGCAACTACTCTCTAGACTTGCGCACTTACCCAATTTTTGCAGTTCGCACTCTTACATTTCTGTAATTGTGAGCTGTGTGTGTCAAATGAGATTTGGCGTCCTATATTTATACTTTTCTCTTTAAGTTGTCTGGTTTGACTTGTACTTCTGGAGGCTAATAACTCAATAATAAATATTCTCTTGAGTCGACTTCCTCCTAGGTTTATTATCCATGATTTAGGGTTTCTTCTTGCTTCCCAGAATATTCTATTCTTGTCAGGGTTACATGTGGAGGTTAATACCTCCCGCAACTACCATAATATCAACACTCTCTCCTAGCTAGGGAGGTATTGAAGGAAATGGTCTTGAGCATAAACATACCATTCAACCGATATCATCATCATAGCCATATAGGCTATCTCATGATTAGATCACGACCACGATCATCACTAGCAACATCATATGATATAATCAACTGCATCATCTCTCAAAGCCATACTTTATCTAAGTAATCAAGAATGATGCTAAATAAGTCACTCACTCCACAGAGTGATACAAGAACCATTATTCTAATCCAAACATATGTCCTAGAAGAATAATTGTTCCAACATATGTTGGAATCCACGCCACGTGCTACAAGAACTGATTCTTCTAATCCGAACATACATCCTAGAAGAATAACTCTCCTGGACCATTTTCCACCTGCAAAATCTTTGTCCACCAACAAAATGACTATCCATCAAGCTAGTAATCATTTCCAACACTACTTATAATCTTCATGGAAATCAGAACAATGCCATCTAATAGAACACAACTGTGTCTATCCATAATAGTACACAAATACTATCCAGTGGTACACAACCACACCAAGTATCACACAACTACTTAATCAACAACACGTAGTCACAACCAGTGGAACACATCCACAACAGTAGCATACATCTATTGTCCAGAGACATACAGTCTCCACAACGATCATATCATCTGATATAAACCTTCATAAAACAATATCATGATATAAACTGAGTCATCTGGGCCATTCTTCCACTCACATCTGTGAGATTTGGAAGAGCATATTCCATCAGAAGGTAAAACATGATCCATGCTTTATTTGGAATTTTATTCTCAATCATATAAGAATAATTGTCCTTGATTTCTGATCTTGGGCCATTCCTCCAACACTAATCATAGTGAAAACTAGAGAGAATGAGTCTACCCTAGGTAATGCTTATACCTGATTGTTGAACCTGTACCATTCACATAACTGGGCCATTCCTCCGACACTAAACATAGTGCAACCTAGAGAGAATGAGTCTGCCCTAGGGAATGACTGTCCAAACCATTTACTAAGGAAATGACTGTCCTACACCAACCTCCAAAACAAGCCATTCTTCAACACTACTCACGATTGTGAACTTCGAAAAAATGACTTCCTGATGAGGCAGACCATTCTACTTGACCACTAGTGAGAGTGACTTCCAAGAATATTGAATATACTATAGCATTCCCCCACTCTGGCCACAAGGCAAATCATTGTCTATGGTATTGTTGATGGGGCCTAAATCCCCTGATTCAATAGTAGGAACCAAACCCGCCACCGAGGCCCAATTAGACTCTGCAGCATTTGGAGTGGAATGGTTCTCCATATCTTGTGATCTAGCCAAACTATCGATGGGCTTTGTCTTTTCTGGTGAAGGCTCTTCCTTTAGTTAGGACAAATTTTTTTCCATATTTCTCTTGGGTGGGGCTGGTATGAGAGATGCAAGTCAATATAAACTAACTTGACAAATAACAGGACATAAGTTTTAATTAGTGGGAAGAGGTTGAGCTTGGGATAACCCGCTTCTCAAACATGCAGACAGTTATTCTATGCCACAGGGCCTAGTACTAATACATTAACCAAATGAGCATACAACTATTGTCTGAGAAAAACTAATTAATAGAAGAAAACACACACGTAATCAATATCATGGTAAGAAAAATAATTCATCTACCATAACATTCATCACATAACAACAGCATGATTTCTCTTCATCATTAAAGAAAAGAACATCAAGACATTGCACCAGATAACTTGACAACAAAATTAATTTATCTTACTCATTTACTGCATAATTCATGGAACTGGAAAGGAAGTAATTCTTCTCCAACTCTAATCACATACATCTAATGAAAATAGCTTGTCTTTGGTCAAGAAGGAGTTCTCAATTCAAAGCAGTCTCAAAATAATTATCAACAACCAAAAAGGAATAGTTCTTACAACAACCATCGACCTTTGACTAATCAGTCGATGTCTCTATTTATAATCTAAAATTCAACTGTAATTAACAGCTAAATACAATTTAGGCCAAACAAAAATTGCCATGTGAAGTGATCATCCAACAGTTTCTTTCAACAGTCCACCTGAGATGCCTCTTGAAAAGGGTGGCTTCTTTCATATTCATACCAACTGATAAACAAATCTTCACAGGTTTGAGCCCATGGGAACCCGTGTTGTTCCATAGGGGCAACATATACTCCTCTGATGTCTACTGCATGCGCCTAGTATTTTACCAAACCGGAGTTCAGCTGTTGCAACATGGCTCGAGCTCTGATCGGGTGACCTGTGAATTGTTGCACTTTCCCTAGCTTTGCATCGGTGACCTTTGTGCACTCTTCAGCCCAAAGCAAGTCTTGTATGGAATGCGTCTTGAACACATTTCTCAGGTTAGTGAATTCACCAGGGGTCCCAAACTCGGGGAGAGCGACATATTTCATTACTTTATTAATTTTACCCCAGTGTTTCTAGCACTTGGCCCATTTCTTTTGGATTTCTCGATGTGGGTCGCGAGTCATCTTCGCCCAGTATTCGTCAGATTTCTTCATGCGGTCGAGATACTTTTTCCAACCATCCTAATGCCATGATTTTCCTTTTCTTGACACTACTAGACCGCCTCAATGTATTTGAGACTCTCTACCGCTATCTATTCCTTTTTGTGCCACTTTTCCATCTCTTTGCATGTTGCGAGTGCCATGAGAGTATCCTCCTGGAACTCAAATATGTTCTCAGTTAATAGGTGCCTTTCCATATTGAACTCATTATGAAATCTATTGAAATATTACTTCAGATATACATTGGTCTGTGTAGCTCCTTTATAGTATTTGATAAGATGGTGCAGGTGTTCGAGCTCCTCCCGAGTGTTGGCTAGTTCCTTTTCATCTCTTCTGGCTCTATCCTGGGCGGCATCTGAGAGGGATTTTCCTATGCCGATCAGTTTGGAAATGCGAGTGTTTGCAGTGCTGATTAAGTTCTCTTATGTGGTAACCACGATGGATTGATCCAAAGTGATCCTTCACCTCTTCGTAGTCCTTTGAATGATGGCCTTCCTCTTTTGATCGTAGGAGATCACATAGATGTCTGCTACTTCATCTACTGGTTTTAGTATCTGTTGATCTCCCCATGAGAGGTTGTTTCTTAAGATACCTGCGGTGTATATTTTCTCAGGAGTAGGTTATCGAATTTCTTTGCTCTGTTTTGTGGATCTGACCTCTACTTATTGTTCATTTGGGTCTTGAATATTGGGTGTGATGGAGGTATCAGGCACAAACGCATGGCTTACTTTCTCGTCAACCATAGAACTGTTGGTTTTCTTTTGTGGAGTTTCTCCACTCGATCTTGCTTCTGCTTCCTATCTATTCGACTCTCTTGTGTCGAGGCCACCTTCAGACCCTATTTCCATCTGTAACTCCTTCTTGTCTTGGACCTCGGGCTCAGGGGAAGCGGTTTTCTAGGGACGTTTTTCCTCTTGGACTCACACCGGGGTGTCATGAGTGGGTTCTAGACTCTCTTCATCACTGTAAATATGTATAAGAGTGCTTAGGGGATTGGGCACTTGTGTCTCTATCGAGACCTGGCTTGTCTCTAGTTGAATTGTCCCTTCTTCCAAAGGATCAATCGAAAATGTTGTGGGTTCAAGGTTGCCTAACCCATGGGCGTTTTCGAGGACTATGGACCTAGGATCATTTGACTCCCTTCGGATAATCTGAACAACAATTGAGGATTCGGATCCTATGAAAAGATACAGGTCATCCTTTATCCATTTCATCAACAACTATGTTTGTTGAAGCAACAACGTACCCCTTTCTCGTGCAGCTTGATCTTTCGGAAGATCTATGATTTGTACCGGGGATTCCTGGTGAGTTCCCATAGCTTCAATGTATTCTTCAGGATCACTTATTTTCTCATCCAATTCATATGCAACTTCTCCTCCCGAGTGTCGGCTAATTTCTTGAACTACCTGCTCCAGAAATGTTTTTTGTTCTTTGTGGCTCATAGCTCTAACCCTGGTTCCTCAAGGATCAACTCTCCTGGATGCCACCATATTCCAGTGCTGGGCGTTTTTAGTAAATATTTCATCTTCGAACTGGTCATGGGAATAAGGCCAACAGGATGATACCTGCGACGTGTGTTGTAGAACCAATCCCTTGGGATCGTGTTTGAAAAATCGGCCAGTTTGGAATCAAAATTCCAATTGACCTAGACCGAGTTGTTTAGCATGCACAGTATCTTTAACCATGCAGAATCTGATATGAAACACATAAGGTATTAAATCCCGCTTCTTGTCTTTCACTAAAGTTGCGTTGTATCCTTGCAGGATGGTTTGATAGAAAATTTCCCCTATCACTAGCCAGTCAGGAACATAAATGGGTAATAAGTGGGGTGCCCCTGTGGTGTCGAAAACCCTAATGTAGATTTCTCGTTCATCTAAATACCAGTGGCCAATTTTGGTTATAACCTTCTTTGCTTCATATGACAATCTAGGGCATTCTTTCCCGAAGAGAAAGAAGTATGTGTGTTCAATAAACTGATCACAGATAACAGTATAGGATTTCTTATACCTGTTTGCCCATTGGATGTTGAAGTATACATGGACCGCGAGCTTTGAAGAGTGTTAATTCATGTTCATCTCCCAAAATAATTCCTCGCGTAGATGACATCCAGTAGATACGAGGCCATGTAGAAGGTGGGGGTATCTCCCTCCTTTGGCACCTGATCATGTTTTATGCAGGTGCTCAACTGCTTGGAGATGATGGCACCCAAATTGAAGCCTCTGCCTGAAATGGCGACTGTAAAAGCTAGAGGCATCCAAGCCTCTGAAAATTGGGAGCAGTCTTTCAGCCCATGTAACCTGCAGAGTAGATCCATGAGATATATGTATGGTTCCCTGAGATTGGATGTTGGATACTAGCTAGCAGTCCGGTTTGTGAATTTTTTGTCTTCTCTCCACCAATATGACATGAATTTGCTGGTATCGTGCAAAGCATAGAAACTCAAGAAGAAATTAGTGCTCAGCTTTAGCTCAGAATCTTTGATCTTATAGTAACTTTGAACCTCTGATGGCAGAAAGACTCCGACGCATTCACTATTATCATCACTGATCAAACATTTTTGGGCATCAGTGTGGTAAATAATCCACTTTAGGAGCTCGATGCAAGGAAAGACTAGAGACTGGATTTCCACCATGTGTAGATAAGCTTTGCGAATATTGGGGAGGACTTCGTCGTCGAGTTTCCCTGTTTCAGGATTGCTATGTGGGGTATATTCGAGGGGTTCTTTCTTGATTTTCTTGAAAATTTCTTCCCAACGAGGAAATGCCATCTTGGCTCCAATGATTTCTTCTGTATCTCTGAAAGTTGGGGGCAAGACAAAGGGATCCTTGGTGATTATCTTAATGATGGACATTGGCTTGGGAGCGAATTCTAATTATATCGCAATTGATGGGGATGAGTCTTCTCCTACTTCTGATTCTTGCAGCTCTGGGGCTCTCAGGGATTTCCTGGTGGAAGGATTCTTCAGAGGCATTGTTCCTATAATGCTTGCTATGACAATTACTTAACACTCACTAAACTTTGGGTGTTTTCTTCTGGGTTGTTGGCTTCACTCTTCTGTTTGTTTTGGATTTCTTGTTGCATGGAATGGGTCCATGCACAATGACTCAAACATGATATAACTAGAGAGATACTATCAGTCATATCGATCAGTTAATATGAGTAATAAATGTAAATTCAAAATAAATTAACCTCGTATTTCTGCAAATAAAGCTTAACTAGATCCTTTTGATTCGTGCACGAATTAGTAACTAATGCACGATCTACGAATTAACTACCAGCTTTGAATGCCATGTGTCTAACAAAGAAGGAGGTAAAACATCTCATCACACCACATCACTCCGTTGTAGGGATCAGGGATCAGTTGTTTACTCCTTACCTCTGCGTAGTGTTCATCATTGCACTTTTTCTCTGCCTAAACCGAGTGGATCGGCCTTCTGAGAAATCCTTCTTGAGGTTGTTCGTGGGGAAGGAACGCTTTCATCAACTGACGCCAATGAAGGTTGGTACTCAGCTAATTTGACTTTCCAAACAATTTTCACCACCTTTATCTTTCACCAATGCCAGATTTTTCAAGTGAGTCGGGGAAACTTCGGGTCGCTGATTCGTGTAGACAGTCGACAAAGAAGATTAACTGGTACCCAAAAAGAAAATGTTAACAAATTTGTTAGGGTGTGTTGAGTGCTCAACAAATGGATATTCACTGGGAGAATTCAAGATCTCTAATTATTCCTTGCTTCCGACACACAATTTATTCACATCTACATATATTACAATATATTTATTTATTATTTTATTATTATTATTATTTTTACTTTGTTAATTTTTTTTTATTCAATGAAAGTATTGTTTTAGGGCTTGGCCATTTACTGGGAGGGCATCAAGTTCCCCCCTCAGGTTTTGCAATCGATAGGTACCTGCCCCGATTCTCTCAGCTACTTGGAAGGGGCCAACCCATAGGCTTTCAAACTTAGAGTGTTTTCCCTTAGGTTCGTTTGCTTTGTCCCACTTAAGAACTAGGTCTCCTACCTCGACGGCCTTTTCTTTAGCCTTATGCTTATCAAACCATCATTTCACTATCTGTTGGTGATCTAGGAATTTTGACTTAGCCTTTTCTCTCTCTTCCTCTAACATGAGCAGAGTGTTGATTCTCTGTTGCATGGATGACAAGGGTTCTTCCTGGGAGTCTTGGGCTAATTGAAGAGATGGTAGATAGAGCATGTTTGGGAGGATAGCTTCTTGCTCGTAGACTAAGAAGTGTGGGGAATTTCCTATTGCTTCTTTGGGTGTGACCCTATCAACCCATAGGGAATTATGTAGTTGATTATGCCATTTTCTCTGGTTATCTGTAACCGTCTTTTTTAGTATCTTTACCAGGTTTTATTAGTCGATTTTTCCACCCCGTTCCCCTACGGGTAGTAGTGTGCAGAGTATTTGATTATAATTCCTTTATCCAGAGAAAACTCGGTCAATAGGGTAGAATAAAAGTAGTTTGCATTATCAAAGACCATAACAGAGAGGACGCCAAACCTTGTGATCAGTTGTTATTCTATAAATTGGATCACTACCTTCTCGTTTACATCAGTCAGAGGAATGGCCTCTACCCATCCGGTGAAATAGTCGGTAGAAGTAAGAATGTACCTGTGGGGTTTTGAATAACTAGGAGTAATTTCTCCTATGATATCCAACCCCCACTGCTCAAAAGGCCTGGAGACAGTCATGGGCTGAAGTGGGATTGCTGCCCTTTTCTCCTTCCTGTCACTTAATTGACAAGTCTTACAGTTCCTAGCATGAGTGTGAGCATATTTAAACAAGGTGGGCCAATAATAGTCGAATCTCAAAATCTTATGGGCGGTAGTGTTTCCTGCAAAGTGTCCTTCGACAGGACTGTCATGGAGTTCCATCAGCACCTTGTTAGCTTCTTTTCATTTGAGACATCTCAATAATACCCCATCATAGTTGATACAGAAGAGTATCGAATTTATAAGACGATACTGTGCAGGTTTCAATCTTAGTGCTCTCCTTTCCTTAGGGTTAATCTTCTTGGGACAAGCCCCGTGATGCAAAATATAAGTCAAATCCTTGTACCAGGAGTCTTGTGTTGGGGATATGTATGCTACTTCGTTGCACCATAGTGCCATTTCGTTTTCCCACCCAGAATCTTCATTTTCTTGATCCTGGGCTTCAGCTGCGAGCTTGCACATCCCTTGTCCTTTTACTAGCTTGGTAGGTTTTATATCTAGATCAAATTCCTGGAATACTTCCATCAAGTTCCCCCTTCTTTCCCCCATTTCTTGTTGGGTAAATAGGTATCGGACCGCAGGGTGCAGCACAATCACCTTAGTGTGATTTTTGAGAATGTAGGACCTGAAATGATTTACTGCCTTGTAGACTGCGTAGGCCTATTTATCTATGGAAAGATAATTGATATCGTCTCCTTGAAGATTAGTACTCATAAAGGACACTGGGTCTTCATTGTTTTCATCATCTTTCTTGGTCAAAACCGCCACTAGCGATTGGTCGAAAGTGAAAGTATAAAGGGAAAAGTCTCTGTTAAAATCGGGACTTCGCAACACCGGAGCCCAGGATATGGTGGCTTTGATATTGTTGAAAGCGTATTTTTGCTCATCATCCCACTTGAAATCGACATCCTTACAAATCATCTTTTGCAAGGGTTTGAAAATTTCGGCGAAATCGGGGGTGAATTTCCTCACAAAGTTGATTTGTCCAAAAATAGACTGCATGGCTTTCTTGTTATGGGGTAGCGGGAGTTGAGATATGGACCTAATTCATTTTGTATCTATGTGGATACCTTATTGAGATATAATATGACCTAATATCTTACCCTCCTCGACACTGAAGATGGTTTTCTTAGGATTTAGTGATATACCGTATTTTCAGCACCTTTCAAAAATTTGAGTTATGTGTTGGATGTGTTCTTCCCTATTCTTCGAGTACACTATTACGTCATCTAAATATACTACCATGCACCTATTGATAAGCCCTTGAAAAAACATGTATGTGGCCCTTTGGAAGGTTTCTCCTGCATTGATTAACCCAAAAGGCATGTGTTTATAAGCGAAGGTTCCCCATTTGGTTCGGAAGGTGGTCTTTAAATGGTCTTCCTCTGAAACCAACACTTGGTTGTAGCCTCAGAAACCGTCTAGTAAGGAAAAACTCTCTGAGCCTGACACGGTCTACAGGAGTTGCTCCATCAGTGGGACCAGATAATTGTTTTTCTCTGAAGCTCTATTGAGGTTTCAAAAATCTACGCATAGTCGGATTTCACCTGACTGTTTCCTTACCGAAACGCGATTTGCCACCCAGGAAGAATGTCTGAACTGAAAAATTAACCTTGTGTCTAGAAGCTTCCTTAATTCCTAGTACATGAGAGGCTCTAGGGATGGGTGATACTTCCGAAGTTTTTGCTGGAAAGGTTTCATTTCGGGTTTTAACGGGATGGTGTGCTGAATAATGCAGGTATCATACGTTTTCAAATCCTTGTAGGACCATGTGAAGAAATCCTGGTATTGTTTGAATAATTTGAGGTAGGATTTCCTCTCTTCCTTAGACATAGTTTTTCCAAGATTAACATTCTTCGGTATCTCTGGAGTCCCAAGATTCACAGTTTCATGGAGGGGGCAAGAGCTACCAGTCTTTGCATTTTTGGGTCCTTTAAAATGATCCTTTAGATCAAACAGACTTTCTAGATTAGCTACCCCCTTTGGGATTGTGTGAGCTTTCAAATTTCCAACATATTGTCCTATCTGGGGATTAGTTTCAGTTGTTTTCTCTCGAAACTCTTCATCATCTATGTCTAGGTCTTTGAAATTGTCTTGGTTGGTCAAGAAGTTTATGATTTGATTGTCACCTTCAAAGACTTTCCAATTGGAAATATTGTTCGGCACCGACAGTTTGTAGAGAAGCTCCACAGTGAATCAGGAGGATTTATAATCTTCTAAAGGTGACATCCAGGAAGAAGTTGTGGCCAAGGATTCGAAAAGAACGTTCTTTTCTCTCGGGATTGCGGTGATATTGAAAGCATTAAAGAGCTCTATTAACCTATGCACCTCCTACTGGTAGTTCTTAAGATGAGCCAAATTACAATGAATAGTATTCCTAACTTGTCTAATAATGATCTCAGAATCCCCCAAAACCTTCAACTCCTTGACACCTAGATCGATGGATTTCTTTAATCCTTGCACTAGAGCTTCATACTTGACAGTGTTGTTGGTACACTCGAATTCTAGCCTCCAGGATAGGAAATAACGACGTCCTTTAGGATTGATAAGGATACACCTTGCTCCTGACCCTTCTTTTGATTTAGATCCATCAAATCAGAGGGTCTAAATCTGTGGAAGGTAATCGCCCTTTCTTCGTTCTATATCAATTTCTTGCTTACCGATCTCTCGTCCCGTAAGCTCGATCGCGAGATTTTGGAAAAAGGGAGTGTTTTCTATCGTCGTTGGTGGTTCCTCTTGAAATATTATTTCGGAGTTTTGGGTAAGAGGAACAACGGACATTAGAGGAGAAAATTCCCCGAAGTGGGAATCACAGGAGTAATTTCCCAATACCGGGAAATCGGTAGACACGGGTTTGTTCGGGGTTTCTAGGTCGGTGATCGTATGCTTCAGATATCTTTCTCTATCGATTATGATCATGCTCTTGTATCCATTTAGTGGTAACCAAAGGTGTTCCCAGTCCATACTAAAATATCCATTCATCTTTTCAGACTAGTCATGACTCAGCAGTATTCCATATGCCTCTAGTATATCTACTACAATGATGTCAATTATTTGCACGAAATTAGGATGTGTCACTATCCTGATCATCACATCTTTGAGCTCTCCCATAACTTTGACTTGGGTTATGTCCAGTTGTATGACATGCTTATCACTTCTGAGAGGGACATCACCCAGTTTCTTAGAAACGGCCAAGGGCATTACATTAGAGGATGCCCCAGAATCTACCAAGCAATTGTGAAGATTCATGTTGAAAACTTCAAACGTTAAAAGGAAAGGTGGTAAAAAAGGCTTCTCCTTCCTACCTTCCGAGTAGGTATTTATGGTTGGCTTGCTTTCCAAATCTGTCGAGGATAGATCTTTCTTCTAGCCATTGCCTATAGTCGGGTCTTCTACTGAGCTCAGAGCTTGCAACAGAAAGTCTTTCTATTGAGGAATCCTACATATATCCATTACCAATATATTAGCCTTCATCTTTTTCAAATATTCGAATACGTTGTAATCCATCTTGGGAAATTCCTTGGTATGGATGCTTATAGGATTTTCGCCAGGAGATTAAGGTATTTTCGGGCGATCGAGAGTTAACTTACCTTGCGGGGCCCAGGCGGCATTGGCAGTTTTTGAGTCGGGTTGACCTTTACTACGCATATGTGCCACCAAAAACTCCATGGGTTGTTCTTGAGACTCAAACAGATCATCCAAAGATGTGATTACATCGGGATCCCATATCAACATGGTTGTGTCTCATGGTGGGTCAGTTTCTTCTTGATCAACAATATTAATGGATGAACTGCTTGACTGTTCGGTCAATGAGACTTCATCCAGAAAATGATTGGCCATTAAATTCATGGTGTGGACCCATTGAGGGAATTCTCTTTTAGAATGATTCTCCTGGTGATAGGTCCAAAAATAATCAGACGCAACATTCCCTAGGTCAATGTTTAGTTTGGCTGGGGGAGGCTCAATTGCTTTGAAAGGTTGGTTTCTTTTAAAGAAAGGCTTATAGGATCTTTGGCCTTGGTTTCCTTCCCCTACTCTTATTTTCATGTCTATAATATCATTTGATAGTTTCTTGACCATGCACTGTAGATATTCTATATCTCCATTACCTTTATTAGGAGCTTGTTCAACTAATTTCCCTAGCGGTTTAGTCAGAAGGAGCCCTCTCCTAGGAGGGGGTTGACTTTGTTTTCTTACTAGAGAGGCTTGGCCTTCTTTACATCCTTTCATATGAAATTATATCGTCTTTGCCTCTTCAAAATTATCTATGAGGGTTTGCTTGGAATCTCTTTTAACGAACATTGAAATAGAAGCCGAAAGCGCATTGGCATAAACCTCAATCTGCAATTCTTGAGTAGGTTTCGCCGCGAGCTGGAATTTGTTTAAGATAGTTGTGAATCTTTGATTGAAATCCTTGACCCTTTCTTTTCAGGTCATGGTGGTTGCGAACAACTCAACCATCACGACTCCTGTAGTAGTTTCTTCCGCAAATGTTTCTAGAAAATCCTTTTGGAATTTATTCCAGCTAGTTATAGATCCTACCAGCAAATTAAAATACCACGTGGAAGTAGAGTTTTCAAATGTGTACGGAAAAATTCTACATACTATGTATTCATGTTGAACGTTCATAAGTCTGATCACAAGTATGAATTTCTTGATATGGTCTTCAGGCAAGCCTGAAGTTTCAGGGTCGTACTTGCAAAGTAGCTTTTCTGGGTGTCCGGGATGATTGTGTACTCATCCAATGATGGCCACGACATCTCCGGCCAACCAAGGTTGGTTGTCTTGAAGTGGAACTTCTCTTTCCTCCTCATGACCGTTGTTCCCTTCCATATCTTTAGAGTCGGATTCAAGCTCTTCTTCTACTAAAAATTCATCAAGCTCGAGGATATCGTCGGCTGGCATTTCAGGGATGAGATCAAGAGGTTCTTGGATTTTGGTGATCGCGAAGTCTATTAAGTCTTCAACAGAGTGTACAAAAACTTTGTCGGGAGTGCTAACCACCGATATGATTTGTTTTTTTCTCTGAGGGAGGATGGGAGTTAAGAAAAATGCGTCGATCTATTGGGTGTAGGCTCTGGTGATTGTCCTTAATTTATTCACTTCCTCGTGAGGGAGGGTGTAGGGTATTTCAAGGTGAAACTCTTCTTCCCTAGACTTGGGTGAGTTACCCATTTCGGGAGTACTTAGTAATCATGGGTTGTTTGTTGGATGACCAGCCATGCATGTGGACCATAACGAATCTATAGACTGTTAGAAATGTTATATTAGTTATATTTTCAACCATTCATTCTCTGGCCCTCCTTCTAGTGCCAACTCTGTTGGTGGGGCCTAAATCCCCTTATTCAACATCAGGAACCAAACCCACCACTGAGGTCCAATTGGAATCCACAACATTTGGAGTGGAATGGTTCTCTATATCTTGTGATCTGGCCAAACTATCTATGGGCTTTGTGTTTTCTAGTGAAGGCTCTTCCTTTAGTTAGGAAAATTCTTTTTTCGTATTTCTCTTGGGTGGGGCTGGTATGAGAGATGAAAGATAGTATAAACTAACTTGAAAAATAACAAGACAGAAGTTTTAATTAGTGGGAAGATGTCAAGCTTTGGATAACCCACTGCTCAAACATGCAGACAGATATTCTATGCCACAAGGCCTAGTACTAATACATTAACCAAATGAGCATCCAACTACTGTATGAGAAAAACTAATTAATAGAAGAAAACACATACGTAATCAAGATCATGGTAAGAAAAATAATTCATCTACCATAACATTCATCACATAACAACACAACAATTTATCTTCATCATTAAAGCAAAGAACATCAAGACATTGCACCAGATAACTTGACAAGAGAATTAATTGCTCTTACTCATTTACTGAATCATTCATGGAACCAGAAAGGAAGTAATTCTTCTCCAACTCCAATCACATACATCTGATGAAAATAGCTTGTCTTTGGTCCAAAAGGACTTCTCAATTCACAGCAGTCTCAAAATAATTATTAACAACCAAAAAGGAACAGTTCTTACAACAACCATCGACCTTTGACTAATCGGTCGATGTCTCTATTTATAATCTAAAATTCAATTGTAATTAATGGCTAAATACAATTTAGGCTAAACAAAAATTTCCACGTGGAGTGATCATCCAACAGTTTCTTTCAACAATCCACCTGAGATGCCTCTTGAAAAGGGTGGCTTCTTTCATATTCAGACCAGCTGATAAATAGATCTTCATAGGTTTGAGCCCATGGGAACCTATGTTGTTCCATAGGGGTAGCATATAATCCTCTAATGTTTATTGCATGCACCCAGTATTTTACCAAACTGGAGTTTAGCTATTGCAGCATGGCTCGATCTCTAATCAGGTGACCTATGAATTGTTGCACTTGCCCTGGCTTTGCATCGGTGACCTTTGCGCACTCTTCGACCCAAATAGAATCTTGTATGGAGTCTATCTTGAACACATCACTCAGGTTGGTGTATTCATTGAGTGTGCCAAATTCGGGGAGGCTGACATCTTTCATTACTTTATTAATTTTACCCCAGTGTTTCTGGCACTTGGCCCACTTCTTTTGGATTTCTCGTTATGGGTCCTAGGTCATCTTTGCCTAGTATTCGATCGATTTATTCATGCGTTCAAGACTACATTTTCCAACCAGCCGAATGACATGATTTTCCTTTTCTCAACCATGCTGGACTACCTCAATGTATTTGAGTCTCTCTACCGCTAGATGTGCCTTTTCATGCCACTTTTCCATCTCCTTGCATGTCGCGAGTGCCATGAGAGTATCCTCCTAGAACTTGACTATGTTCTCGGTTAACATGTTCCTTTCCATATTGAACTCATTATAAACTCTGTTGACCTCTTCCTTCAGATATACAGTGGTTTGTGTAGCTCCTTTATAGTATTTGACAAGATGGCACAGGTATTTGAGCTCCTCCCGGGTGTCGGCTAGTTCCTTTTCATCTCTCCTAGCTCTGTCCTAGGCGACATCTCAGAGGGATTTTCCTACGTCGATTAGTTCGGACATGCAAGCGTCTGCAGTGCTGATTAAGTTTTGTTCTCCGGTAACCATGATGGATTGATCCAAAGTGATCCTTCACCTCTTCACGGTCCTTTGAACGATGTCCTTCCTCTTTTGATCATAGGATATCACATAGATTTATGCTACTTCATCTACCAGTTCTAGTATCTATTGATCTCCTCATGAGAGGTTTTTTCTTAATCTACCCGTGGTGTATATTTGCTCAGGAGTAGATTCTCTAATTTATTTGCTCTGTATTGTGGATCTGGCCTCTACTTGTCATTCATCTGGGACTTGAATATTGGGCGTGATGGAGGCATCGGGCATAGACTCATGGCTTACCTGCATGTCGACCATAGACTTGTTGATTTTCTTTTGTGGAGTTTCGCCACTCGGTCTTTCTTCTGCTTCCTGTCTGTTGAACTCTCTTGTATCAAGGCCACCTTCAGACCCTATTTCCATATGTAAGGTCTTCTTGTCTTGGACCTCGGGCTCAGGGTAAGTGGTTTTCTTAGGACCTTTTTCCTCTTGGACTCGCACCAGGGTGCCGTGAGCGGGTTCCAGACTCTCGTCATCACTGTAAATATGTATAAGAGTTCTCAAGAGATTGGGCACATGTGTCTCTATTGAGACTCGACCTGTCTCTAGTTGAGTTGTCCCTTCTTCCGAAGGATTAATTGACGATGTTGCGGGTTCAGGGTTTCCTAACCTATGGGCGTTGTAGGGGATTATGGAGCCAGGATCATTTGACTTCGTCGGGATACTCTGAATGGCACTTGAGGCTTCAGGTCCTATGAAAAGATATGGGTCATCCTGCATCTGTTTCATCAAAAACTTAGTTTTCTAAAGCAACAACGTACCCCTTTTGCGTGAAGCCCGATCTTCCGGAATATCCCTGATTTGTATCGGGGATTCCTGGTGATTTCCCGCGGCTTCAATGTCTTCTTTAGGATCATTTGTTTCCTCATCCAATTCATATGCAACTGCTCCTCCCAGGTGTTGGCTAATTTCTTGAACTGCCTACTCCATAAATGTTTCTTGTTCTTCATGGCTCATAGCTCTAAACTGGGTTCCTCGAGGATTATCTCTCTTAGATGCCACCATATTCCAGTCCTGGGTATTTTCAATAAATATTTCATCTTCGAACTGGTCATGCGCATAGGTCCAACATGATGATACCTGCGACGCGTGTTGTAGAACCAATCCCTTGGGATCGTGTTTGTGAAATCGGCCAGTTTGGAACTGAAATTTGAATTGAACTAGTCCTAGTTGTTTAGAATGCGAGGCATCTTTAACCATGCAGAATTCGATATGAAACCCATATGGTATGAAATCCCACTTCTTTTCTTTCACTAAATTTGCATTGTATCCATGCAGGATGGTTTGATAGAAAATTTCCCCTAACACTAGCCGGTCGGGAACATAAATGGGTAATAAGTGGGGTGCCCCTGTGGTGCCAAAAACCATGATGTAGGTTTCTCGTTCATTTAAATACTAGTGGTCAATTTTGGTTATAACCTTCTTTGCTTCATCTGACAATCTAGGGAATTCTTTCCTGAAGAGAAAGAAGTACATGCGTGCAATAAAATGATCGCAGATAACAGTATAGGATTTCTTGTACTTGCTTTCCCATAGGATGTCAAAGTATACATGGACCGCGAGCTCTAAAGAGTGCCAATTCAGGTTCATCCCGGTGAAAGCGTTCCTGGAGCAGATGACATCCAATAGATACGATGCTATGTAGAAGGAGGGGGTATCTCCCTCCTTTGGAACCTGAGCCTATTTTATGCAGGTGCTCAACTGCTTGGAGATGATGGCACCCCAATTGAAGCCTATGCCTGAAATGGCGACTATAAAATCCAGAGGCATCCAAGCCTCTGAAAACTGGGAGCAGTCTTTCTCCCCATGTATCCTTCAGAGTAGAGCCATGAGATATATGTATGGTTCCCTGATATTGGATGTTGGATACCAGCCGACAGTCTGGTTTGTGAATTTTTTGTCTTCTCTCCACCAAGATGGCATGATTTTGTTGGTATCGTGTGACGCATAGAAACTCAAGACGAAATCAATGCTCATATTTATCTCGAAATCTTTGAGATTATAATAACTATGAACCTCTGATGGCAGGAAGACTCCGACGCATTTGCCATTATCATCATTGATCAAACATTTTTGGGCGTCAGTGTGGTCGATAATCCACTTCAGGAGCTCGATGCAAGGAAAGACTGTATATCGGCTTGCCACCATGTGTAGATAAGATTTGCGAATATTGGGGAGGACTTTGTCGTCGAGTTTCCTTGTTTCAGGATCGCTATGCGGGGTATATTCGAGGGGTTCTTATATGAGCAATAAATGTAAATTCAAAATAAATTACCCTCGTATTTATGCAAATAAACCTTAACTAGTTGATGGCGGAGGCACGGGAGAAGATACATTGTATCGGTGGGTTTAACAGATCCTTTTGATTCGTGCACGAATTAGTAACTAATGCACAATCTATGAATTAACTACCATCTTTGTTTGTGGTGTGTCTGACACATAACGAGGTCAAACGTCTCGTCATGTCACATCACTCTGGTGTAGTGATCAGGGATCAACTGTTTACTCCTTACCTCTGCGTAGTGTTCATTATTTCACTTTTTCTCTATCGAAACCGAATGGATCGGCCTTCAGTGAAATCATTCCTGAGGTTGTTCATGGGGAAGGAACGCTTTCATTGACCGATGCCGATGAAGGTCGGTAGTCGTCTACTTTGACTTTCCAAACGATTTTCACCACATTTATCTTTCTCTGATGCCGTATTTCTCAAGTGAGTTGGGGAAACTCTGGGTCATTGATTCGTGCAGATAATCGTCAAAGAAGATTAAGTGGTACCCAAAAAGAAAATTTTCACAATTTTTTTAGGGTGTGTTGAATGCTCAATAGGTACATCAACAATCTATCAAACCATTTTCATTACGAAAATGACTGTCTGATTTGGACCATTTTCCAAATTGGAAAATGCATGTCCGTCAGAAATCTCAAACCACTTTCCGAACTGGAAAGGAACTTCTCATCCTGGACCATTTTTCGAATTGAAAAATGACTGTCCATAAAGAAATAACACATCAGTGCTCCCTGCCAACCTGGGAGTAATCTCTTACTTTTTAAATAAGTAATTCGTTTCCACAAGCCCTAGCTTGTAAAATTTTCAACTTGGACAGAGGTTTTACCAAACTATCTACTATCTGCTCATTTGTGGAGATATATATTGGAGAACCACTTCTTTTTTTGGACTTCATCATGGAGAATGTAATTATTGATATCAATTTACTTTGGTCTATCATGTAACACTGGTTTTCTTTGAAGGATTCATATAGCTCAGATCATTACAATATATCATGGTCGAATTCAACACTTTTTTTTCCTTCTAGCTCATGACATAGTGAAAAGGATCAAACTAAAACATATCCAAGTAGCACTTCTTCTTTCATCATGAAAGTTTTCCATGGATTAGCAATCCATCATCCCAGACTTCTGAGTAACTATTATAATACACTGTCTCTATTATAGAAAGTTTTCACCACGCTTCTATTGTATATGAGATACTCTGCTTCAAGTTGTTTGAATCCATACAAGGTATTATTATATATGCATACATAGGTCTCTTTCTGGTATATCTCAAAAAATTTAGATTTCTTTACATAATCTTCTTCCTCAAATGCTCTATTGGGAGAACAGTCTTTTACAACCAATTGATGTAAACTTCAGTACATGGATACTACAATAGATATAATAGCTCAAATAGAGGAGTATTTGATTTACGAGAACAATCTGTTATCATAGTCTTCTCCTCCTTCTAAATCTCGCAATGCTTCCATTCATAATCCTTTTTCACAATTTCTTACATATATTGTTCTTCATCATAACTACCATTTGTTCTGCTTGATTTCTTCTAGTGGTTTCAAACCAAGTTGGTAGTCTTGTGATTATTGGTATAATAATTGTTTGTTCTTACTCATGTTTCTCTTTATCTCTTGGGTCCATGGAGTTTTCTATAGATTCCATGCCCTAAAGATTCCAACTTCTTCCTTTCATTATAGGATCATGGATGTAGATGGACAACCAAGGATACGTTAAGGCTTTTTTTCAAATAAGACTTCTTCTAGAGTCAAACTGAACACATGTTTCTTATCATGGCTTCTACTTTCAATGGGAACATAGACATATACTTCATAATCCTTAATAGATCATATCATTTAGGATTGGCTCCCTCATAAACCTTGCTTTATCCATGAATGTGTTCTCTTCTTTTGGAATTATGTAATTAGCTCACTCCATCTAAGAGATCCCACGCTTCTATCTGCATCCTTATTTCCTTCTGCAAATTGTCAGAAGTATTTTTCTAATTTCCTCTTGATTTTTGACTTCTTTATGTTTTGAGTTCTTCTAGGTCTCTTCAAGCTTGATTCTGATTTTGGCTTATCTGGTAGTTGTTACTTATATAATAGCTTCCACATGAATTGTTACCAAGGATTGTCAATGTACTTCATCTTTTCATGTGTATTGCTTGACTTGTAGTCATCGTGATAGAAATCCTTATCTTGTTATTCTTCCATTGTTTCACTTGAACATCTTATCTTCTAAGAAATATATATATATATATACACACAGAAACTATGTAAACATGGTATGTACAAGAACTTTGAAGAATATTGTTACCTTGACTTAGAAGAAGAAGTATATTTTATCCTACTTGGACTTCTTTGAGGGTTCCCTTTCTTTGAGAACTAATGATTTGTGTGTTTCCTTCCTTTTATTTAACTTGGGACAATGATTCTTGTAGTGACCATATTTTCGACAATTGAAGCATTTTATTTTTTATATATATTTCTCTTGATTTGGTTTCTTCCTTGAATCAAACTTTTTATTATTCCTTAATTTCTTGAACTTTGTTGAGTAAGCTTGATCATCATCTTTCCTTTGGAATTTCTCTTTTGCGCTAATCCTTGATTTTTCTTGTGCACAAGAAGTCCAAAGTTCTTCAAATGTGGGATACTCCTTCCTTGTGTTCATGCTTGTGGAAAATGCATCCCATGTCTTGGGAAGACCATTGAGTACTATATTTACCAATTCCTTCTCTAAAATGATTTCTTCAATAGCTTGTAGTTGATCTCTTAACTGAGAGATTCTAAAAAAGTATGATGTTATGCTTTCATCATCATTCATCTTCATGTCACGAAGCTCATTCTTCAAAGTCATTACTTGTCCAATGTTTCTGACTGAGAAGAGATTAGTTAGGGCACCATACATATTCTTAGATGAGTCAATATGAGAGATATAGGGTATCAGGTGGTATTTTACATAGTCCACTATGATACTCATGGCATTGATGTCATTGTCCTTGAACTTCTCCATGATTGCAACGTTCTGAGGTTCCTTCTCTTTTCCTTCTTCAACCCGTGGTTCCATAATCTTTCCTTTCATGATATCCAACACTTTGTTCTTGGAAAAGATGAAGGCAATCCTTGTCTTCCATGCTCTGAAGTTAGAAGTCCCTTCTAACTCGATTTCTAACTTCATAGAGTAAATCATGACTTCTTTGACTTAGTCAACCTTTGACTTTGACCAAAAATTCAAACTTGGCATCTTAGCTTGCTGAGAGTATCAGGAGATGTGTTGGGTTAGGGAACACTAGGATATCCAGAAATTAGGTCAATATCTTCACTTAAGGTGCCTCAACAAGAGGGTTAGGGTTTTGTTGCTGCAACAAAAACTAACTACAACTGCAATTATAACTGAGAAAATCCTCCCATTCTATCTTCCAGCAGTTGGATTGTCTTAAGATAGTGTGGGCCCATAACCTATTAGAAATAATAGGTGTGCTCATTTAACCATAGAAAATATAGCAATATTGTTGCCCGGCCATAGGCATAAGCCACCCCCGAGCACCTTAACCTTGACAGAGAATATTATGGAAGAAAACCATAGGAATAATACCCAATCAATGTAGTGTACCTCTCTCTAGATCTAACACACGGGGTAGAAATTCCAAACCATAAAAAATAGAATTCCATGCCTAAACCAAGAATACAGGTTGCAGTAGCTGCAGTTGCAACTACTCTCCAGACTTGCGCACTTACCCAGTTTCTGGAGTGCGCACTCTTACATTTATACAATTGTGAGTTGTGTGCGTCAAATGAGATCTGGATCCCTATATTTATATTGTTCTCTTTAATTTTTTTGGGCCAACTTCTACTTTTGGAGGCTAATAACTCAATTATAAATATTCTCTTGAGCCGACTTGCCTCCTAGAGTTATTATCCATGATTTCGGGTTTCTTCTTGCTTCCCAGAATATTATATTCTTTTCAGGGTTACACATGGAGGTTAATACCTCCTCTAGCTATCATAATATCAATAGGTGTCAAGGTGTTCTTCTCCTAATTGGTGAAATTCATATCCCTCATAAAACTTATTCCAATGTAACTTGCCATAAAATCCTACTTCTCCCGGGAATTTAGTTATCCAGGAATAAGCCTTTTCGGGGAGATCATGTAATCCTCCTTGGGTGTTAGTTAAGTCAAAAGGGACAAACATATATTTGTGAGACCATTTAGGATGATCTATAGGGGTAATAGGAACTACGAGAGAAGAAGAAAAGGTGTATTGGTGTCCGCTATGGGTTATCATTTGTGAAGTCGAAAGATAGTTTTCTTGAAACTATCAAAGGGATGAGGGGATCACCCTCAGTGGAGTCACCAACTAAGTTTGCAAAGTAAATTCTTTTTTGAGGAAAGGCTTACCAAAAAGTGTTGTCTTTGAGGAGAATTGACACAGTGTTCCTCGGCAACGATGCCGAAATGTTATCGCGCAATTTCTACTTGTCCCAAAGGGAAATGATAAGGGAGGAAATTTTGCATAATATGAGGTTATCCTATCACTGTCACCTTAATAAGATACCTCTTTCTATTTAGGGTTGATGGCCCAAGGGAGACGTCCCCGATCACCTGGGGGTTTGAGAAGGAAATGGTTAAAGTATATATAAAAAGGTATCCCCTCTCACAAGTCACATTGATCAGAAAGTCCCAAGGCTTTAACCAATGAAGTAGTGAAGTGCTTAGATGTACCTTCCCAAAAAAATGCAATAAGAAAACAATATCTTTTGTAAGTACAATTTGATGTTAGTACTTCATAAAACCATGGACTTATCAATAAAATCAATCTAGTTGATGTATGATGAAGAAAACGAAGTTTTATAACAACAATGTTTATAAGACAATAGCTTCACAATCAATTCTTTAAAAGATATTCACAATGACCAAAATAATGACTTCAATAATAACAAAGTACTAGTAGTTGTCAGAATCTAATTAGGCAGTGTATAAATCAACTTTGTAATTTCTTTTAAGTGATTTTATTGCTGCAATAAATGGTTGTAGATTTCTTTTGTAACAACAAGTAAGTTAGTAAATTAGTCTACTCTAGGGTTAGGAAAATTTAGTAGATAGCTTGAGGTATAATTTTTGAGAGTTGTTTTCATCAATCAATCAAGTGCAAGGCCTAGATCAGTTCCTGTAGGGTTAGTGGAGTCACTTTTAGCATTGAAAATCTTGAAGGAACAACTGAGAATGTTAGAGGTAGAGATAAAAAAGTCAATGATTAAGGTATTTCTAACCCAAGGCCTCAATCACTAAACACTAGGGGGGGAAATGGCCACTAGGAAGTAGGTAACCCTAGGCCCTAGCGGTTTTCCTCCTTCTTTAGCTCAAGGATGAAGTAAATGATGGATTGATGAAGCAAATGATGCAAGGGTGTTGCAATGGCAAGGCCCTTAGCACAAAGCTTATAGAAAGTAGGGTTTCTAGCATAATCTAGTAGGTGAAAAGTTGTTAAGGAAAGAACAATAACATGTGCTTTAACCTCCTAGGGTTTTAAGCTAGCACTTTCATAATCTTGGAAGAAATGCAATATAATCACACCATAACCATTCAAAATGAAGAAGAATTGCATAAATTTACTTACATTCACTAAGAATCATCTAGCAATGGGCCTAATTGAAGACTTTCCACCAAGAAAAATGCCAAAATACACCAAAACTAGCCTCCTTCAAGAAGTGTGCACCAAATTTCAGCCAATAAACCCTAGGTTTGGCACAAATTTCAGACTTCACTAAGTGTGAGTGAAAGATGATGAAATAATACAAGGGAGAAAACCCTGATTTACACAGTTACAATGACCTTTAATTTACAAATTGGGTCAAAAAGGCCAACATGGCCAGTTTACATGTAATATCCAATTTGTACAAAAAAATGACAAATTAAACCCTAAATCAAGCAGAAAAGGTGGCGCCATTCCCTTCTAGGGTGATGTTGGGCCTCTCAGGTGAAACGTTGGCCTCCAGGAGGAAAACGTTAGGCCTCCCAAGGCCTCTGGATCAATCCACACATGCCACTTGGTACACAACTGCCACCAAAGTGTCCATCAAATGCTATCTGATGTCAAGGGTCACATAAGTGATGTCATGGGCCTTCTAAGGCCAACATCATAATGGGAGGGAAATACCCCCTAGGTCCAGGCCTGCCAGGCTGTCTCTAGTGGAACATCCTCCTCTCTCTCTGGTGCAAGCCTATGAGATGTGTATGCCCCTAGCTGGGGTCTCAACATCCATCTGGTGGGATTTTATCTCTATGGAGGTCTGAACTAATCAGCTCCCCATGTGTACCTGTCCATCAGGTGTGTCCTTGTAACAACAACAAGTACGCTCTCCATGGGATCATAAGTCACATGGATCATAGAAATGTCAATCATGTATAATAATCAAGTTATCTAAACATGTGCCTAAAACCCCTCTTTCCTAGACAAGTGCTCAAATATGTTATGCTATTCTACAAGACAGGTTTGGAGAGGGTTTCAGGAGGTCCTATTGGGATAATTCTCATTGGACGTGGGATGTTTCTAGGTGAAGGAAAATCCAGATCATGTAAGTGGATGAGGTGTTATGGGGATGTTTCAGCAATGGGTTCAGTGATGACATGGAAATGTATGGCTTAGATATGGGTGCCTCTGAAAAGGGTGAGTTGCACATTGTTACCCACAAGCATTTTGTGGAGATGAGAAGGTTGGCTCATGATGAGACCCCCTTTGTCTTGGCTATGCCACCAAGAGCCACTACCCTAGCATTGTGACCAGCTGAATGGTAGTGTCATATTGATACATTCCCATGGACCTTATAGATTGCCTCGTGATGAGACCCCTTATCATCCAAATAGGTCTTGATTTTATTATTTTATGGGTCCCTCCATTTATTGTTGAGAAGCCTTTTATTTATTTCTTAGGGATCCCTTGGGAGAAGAATCTGAAGGAGTTTTTCTTTTGGATTTTATCTTTTTCCAACTACTTTTACCCTCTGGGCCTGTATCCCCTTTTTCCCACAATGCTAGGTACAACTGTTGGACAACTGAGAGGGGGAGGGGGGGGGGTGAATCAGTTGTTACCGTGCTTAAACATTTTTTCTTATTTTAAACTCTTCACAAAGCACTCAATGACAATCACAATAATGCAGGGAAGTAAGCAATAGAACATTCAACATCATTCACACATATGAGATACATAGAGACAGATATCTCCTGAGGAAACCCATAAAGGGTAAAAACCTCTTCTTCTTTATATGATAAGTAATCTTTACATTCTATACATTATCATACTTATGAGCACCAACTCATAATGAGGCTACAACCTCTGTTTTGCAAGCTACTACTTGCTAAGAGAACCAACTCTCTGAATTCTCTAGCACCCACTAGAAGGAAGCACCAACTCCCTAGTTTCTCTAGCACCAACTAGAAGGAAGCACCAACTCCCTGGTTTCTCTAGCACCCACTAGAAGGAAGAACCAACTCCCTAAGAGTTCCAGCACCAACTCCAGTTACATAGGCACCGACCTGTATATCAAAGAACCAATGTTCTCCCTTGCACCACCCTACCACCCTGGTTTTTCTGGCTGCAACCAAATGGAAGCTACAACTCCCTGTGTTCAACCACCCACTTGAACCTCTGAGGAAAACAGTCCTCCCTAACACCTCCCAACCACCCTTAAATATCAATCTTTTCTACTAAAACGAATTACAGTGATATAATGTTCATCAATGGATTACCAGTCTCATCATTGTTCTGCTACAATGCTCTGCTCTACCTGCACCCCTTCCTTACACTTTATGTTCTTCTGTCTTTCATGCTCTGCGTGCCATGTCCCTTCTATGCACCATTCCTCTTCTGTTCATTTCAGCTACAACACTCTACCTCCTTCTACACACCTAAATCACTCTCAATAGAAACCCCCATCTCTTCTTTGTTCTGTGCATTTATACTATCTGTGCACCTTCTTCGTCCTCCATGCACAGTGCCTCTGCATGCTCTTCAATGTGCCACGATTCTGTTCATCGGGTTGTTCACTTCCACTTAAATTTTTTCTCTACTTCACTTGCTCAAGCCTCAACATACTCTCTATGTTCTGCATATTCTACTCATGTCGAGTCCTCTACCTCATCATCATGGAAATTCCTCAACTTTTCTGGCAGTTATGCCCATTCGTTCATCATCATTGGGTGTTATGTTGATATTCCTTAGCCTCTCTAGCGGTCGAGACTCTTTGTCTTCTCTGTCACAGTCAAGCTCATCCTCTCTATTGTAGTTACAGGCTTCAACGCTCTTCCATCTGTCAATCGCCTCTATGAACAGTCTTCATTCCCCTAGCAGATTCCTTGAGACTCTTCATCTTCTCTGGCGATCACCCTGAAGTCTCTTTGAGTCCTCTGGGAGAAACAATCAGTCGTTTCTAGCAGTTACATTGTGAACCTCCAAAAACCACATCAGCAACTGAATCACCACTGATCGATTAATTGTGAAGAGAAATAGTATCCTTTTGATCATATTCCCGAATAACCTGCATCGTTCGATCATAAATGATGGGTCTTGCGCTTATTTTTCCATTTTGCAATTCAACATTTTGACATTTCGGCATTCTTGTGGTGAGACATCTCGTCTCTCCAAGTCACGATATAGATTAGCTTCATGCTACCTCCTCCCTTGAGCCTTCGTCGATGTGACTGTAGGTTATGACCAGGGGCCAATTCTGAACACACATTTCACATTTCATGTTTTGGGGATTCTGTGATGAGTCGTCTCGACTCTCCATGTCCCAACCTCTAAAATGGAGCTCGTCTCTTGGAGCTCTTCTCTACAGCTCTTCGATGATGTGACCACCGGCGGTGACCAAGAGCTTATCCATACAACACTTTCGCAATTTCACATTTTGGCACTTTGGGATTCCTGTGATAAAGAGTCTCGACTCTTGACTCCTCCAACTCCCGGTATTCGAAACCCCTGTCGATGTGCCTGTTTCGGGATTTTTAGCATTTCACATTTCGGCACCTTGAGACTCTTGTGATGAAGAGTCTCGACTATTGACTCCTCCAACTCCCAGTATCCAAAACTCCGGTTGATATGCCTATTTCAGGATTTTCGGCGTTTCTCATTTTGGCACTTCGAGACTCCTGTGATGAAGAGTCTCGAATCTTGACTCCTCCAACTCCCGATATCTGAAACTCTGGTCAATGTGCCTGTTTTGGGATTTTGTAAGCCCACTTCTCCTAGCACTTTAAAGAACGTGAAGTTTCTCCTAGATCTAATGATGGTCAGACCCTGCGCTCAGATCTAACGCCCGAGATCTATCCTCCATATTTGCACCCCTCCTGTCTAGATTCAGATCTAACAGTCATTAGGAATTCTAAATGGAATCCAATGATCACTGTTTCTCTTCATTGTTACGCTTCTGATCTTTCCATGCTATCATCACTGTTGATCTTCCTTACCTTTTCCATGCCATTATCCCTACGTTGTTGGTCATGATCTTTGCCATCAATGACAAACATGCATACTCTGCACTATCTCTTCTGATCTTATCGAGCTTGCTCTGTTGGGTCTTCCCAAAATACTTCTGGTGCCCGCCTGGAACATTCTTCCTGTACTTAATCCATCATCGTTGTTGTACTTGTCATCAATGACAAGAATACGTTGCCTATAAAACATGCCAACAACAACCCTTTTCTATTTTGGAAATCCTAGTGCCCAAACCAATTTAGGGGATGGATGAGAGGGAAAATGATGAAAAGTGATAAGTATGGTGGGAATGGATGATGAACTTTCATGAACCCGCCCAGTGGAAACTCAAATCCTAAGGGAACCAACTTGCTAGGGAATCATGTCATTCCCCCCAGGTGTGGACAAGTGGAAAGGAATAAAGTCCAATCACATGTCATAATAAAAAATAATTAAATTCACATATTCAAATGTTTTGAGAATCAAAGTGACACGTACCATGATACCCATACTCATTACCTCATGGAGCAAGACCCATTGTTGTTGAAGGACCAGGCTGATGGGATGGGTGTTGCTACTGCTGACAAGGTGGAGGCGTTGAAGAAGAAATATGGGCCCTCCGTGGCTAGGCTCAAGTTAATATGGCTCTCAGTACTCCATGTCTAGGACCTGTGGGCATCGAGACATAATCTCCTTAGTTATCCTTAGGCTAGGGGATCACAAGATGCACCTAGGTTAGTAGGTTAAACTAGCAAAGTTAGAGGGTTAGTCTAGGGTTAGTGTGTGAGATATTAACAGTTAAGGTTAGAGTTTAAATAAAACCTAATGGTTGTAGGTTAGTTTTACTACAGAATAATAATTTGTGGGAGAAAGAGGATGCACTAAGGGAGGAATAATCCCCAAGGCATCAAGATCATTATCCAAAAGAGACAACTTCAAAACTTAAAATGTGTACGTTTACCAAGGAAACAATTTATTTCTCCCATGCAATAAGTAAATCACTAGTGCCTTTAAGAAAGGGTTAATGGAGTCAATAGAATATGAAGAAGCTATATAGGCTACTTTCTTGGGGGTGTAAACCCTTTTACTCCCAAGGCAAGCTTCTATTAGCTATGGTTTTAACTAGGAGGGTGTATGCAATTATACTCCTCTTAGTAAACCCTTATGAAGCAATATTCCCTTAGCAATAAAATGGTGGAAACAAAAGTAGGGGTATATTCCCTTATACTCCCTACTTGGATCAAGAAAATAAAACCTTTAACTTTGACAAATGATAATACAATGAAATAAATGGCACCTTCAAGCATTGCAAGGAAATAAAAGCTATACTAACCACAAAAAACGAAATGAAGAAAGCATTCCAAGGCTAGCGCACCATATCCATCAGCCATAACCAAGGCATACCCATAAATAAAACAAAAATAGAGAGAACTATCCAAAGAGAGAGAAAAATTCAATCCAATAGCCTCTCATAATGGAAAGTTATGTTATCAAAATGAGATCTTATGATCTCTATTTATACAAAATGTAGCCAACATATTTTATCCACATAATATTAGGGAAAACACAATATTAGGGGCCAACAACCCTATTCTTTCCCCTTTACAAATTTAATATTTAAAAATTCTCTCTAATTTCACTTTTGGGCAATGAAAAGCCTAGAACAAAGGTGACGTCATTCCTTAAAGGAGGACGTTTTAGAAAATTGAGCAAGTAGTTCGAGATGGGATACAAAGTAGGGCCTCTAAAGGCCATGTGAAAATCATTGAGAGCCCCTCCACCTCAAAATTCCATGTGTCATTCTCTGATTCATAATCAACCACCATATTCCCCTCAAATGTGACATCAAGCCCCTAGGGAGTGACGTTTTTCCCCTTCTAGGAAAGTCGTTTGGCATTAAAATGGTGGGATATGTCTATCCAAGTGTATCCTAGGCCTCTGAAAGCATCTCTCTATCGACTATCATGTGGGCCTATGGCATCCATCCCGTGGTTACTTTCCCTCATGGAAGCCCAAGCTAGGCTTCTTATTCCAAAACTGGCCACCAACCTTTACCTGAAAGAAAAATGGATATTCCCTCCAAGGATCTCAAGTCAAAGAATCATGATGAGTGAATCAAGTCAATAAAAGAGCCATTAAATCATGTATACTAGGACTACAACATACAAATATGTGATTAATAAAATAGACATTTTGCTAAGTTTGGTTGTGGGTGGGTTGGCAAGGTACTTCTTTTCAATGGATCAAACCTCCTAAGTCTAGGAACAACCCTATTTCAGTCATGTGAATTAAGTGGAATGGATGGGGGAAGTACTCAATGGGAATGGATTTCATGATATGCAAGGCTCCATAGTATCTTATTTATGGGTACCTTTGTGGAGGGGTTGTCGCACCTTCGTCCATAATGCATTTTTTCCAAGCCCATAAATTTCATTTTATCCATATTTCTTTGTATTTTCTTTGAATATAGCATAGGGTGAGTTGTAGGCCACTTCCCTAGTATGGTGACCAAATATAGACAATGAAACCCACAAGTACATTCACGAAAATGAGAAGGTTGGCTCGTGATGAGACCCCCTTTCCCTCGGCCATGCAACTAAGATCCATTACCCTCGTGTGATGTCAAAAAATGGTAATGTCATACCGTTAGATACCCATGGACATCATAGGATGGCTCATCATGAGAACCCCTATCCTCAACTAATCCTTTAAGCGTTTTTATTTATTCTTTTCATGGGTTCCTTATTTTCTTACAGAGAAGCTTCTCATTGCTTTCTTGGGATCCCCTGGGAGAAGAATATGGAAGGTTATTTCATTGGGATTTTATCTTTTTCTAGCTAACTACCCTCTAGGCCTCTAGCCCCTTCTTCCCATAAAACCTTGAATGGTCCCTTCTAGGGCTAGTTTAGACCAAAATCCCAAGAGATGATGTCATCAGGGGAAAAAATATGGAAAGTGGTAAGTATGGTCAGGAGTGGCACGATGACTCATCAAAGGAATCTCCCAAAAGCACCCCATCCTAAGGGTGGCCATCTACTTGAGTGCCCCAATCCAAACACCAACATTTAAACAAGGTAAAAGGCATAGTTTCCAAAGCAGATGTCTCATAATAAAAATTAATCTCTGATATACAAGCTATAATTCCTCAAATATTAAAATGATACCCACCATCATATCTGACATGTACCACCTGGAGCAAGACCTAAATGACATGTGATAGAAAGTTGGTGTGGTTACCAATTGTTAGGTCACTATGGTGGTGATGCAGGTCTCTAGCTGTGAAAAAGGATACTGCTCGTCATGTGGTCTCTCGACACTCCATATATGCAACATAAGGGCCTCGAGGCATAATCTCCTTAGTTATCCGTAAAATGGGGATAACATATGGCTCCTACTTGGGGAAATTTTCTCACTGTAGAGTACATGAGAAACACAACATCTCCTATTAGAAATGTTTTTGGAAGGAAACATCAAAATGTCAAGTGTAGGATGGCCTACTCATCCTCATTCTCATATGGTCATAATCAAAACCAACTAAGCTAGAAAAAGAAAATTTTGACAAAATTTCTAACTAAGAATACATATATGATGATGAAATCAATAATGCAAGTAGAGAAAAATAAAAATGCAATGCAACTAAACTTATATGAGAAAAACAAATGCAAGATGAAAGAAATCCATATGACTTACCTACTTACTTGGGGTCTTATGACCCTGAAGATCAAGTCTCTAAGGTGAAATCATAAAACCAGTGCAACCACCTGATCATCGGATGAAGAGATTTCCCCCTGTGATTAATCATGTGAAACAATGAAGATAAGTTCAGTACACAGTAATCCTAAGAACAAATAAGCATATAATCAATCATGAAATAAAACTCATGGAGATGGGTGGGAGGGATGAAATTGTGTTGAAAAGAGAACCACAATCTCGATCATCCTGAAACTCTCATCTACAAGCATAGACATAATCCTAATATATTCATCTCTGGACTAGATTTTCATATGTATATGATCGATAATCTTCATCCTCATCAACACAATCATTTCTCCCTAAAGACTGAGAAGATGTGAGATAACTCAAGAAGACCCCATGCTTCACCCAAGGGGAAGAAATGAGGTATAGGACAGGCTCGGGTCTAGAAGAAGAAAAATGTTGCCTCTTCTCTTGTGAATTCTTGTGAGAATCTCCAAATGACAAAATGTTTTCTTCATAGAGTGAACCTTTGATTTCCCTGGGATGGCTATGTCTTGGTACTCTTCTAAAATCAAGGGTGAAAATGTCTGAAAATCCTCATAGAAAATATATGTATTCCCAAAAGGATATGCATCACCCTGAAGATGTTGTGACAAGTCATTATGAAATGGGTCAAGAAAATATGTGATCATGTCACCATCACCATCCAAAACATCTAAGTCATATATGCACAGATACCAATACATTGTTTGGAGGCTTCCTTCAACGTTGTAAATGGTATATTCATTAAAGGAGAAAAAGTTCATGTCCCATCCACGTTTTTCAGTCTATAAGAAAGTGTCAATATGTTGATCAATTGTATATGAGCGCTCTTCTACTGCTCCTTCACTTCCAGGATCATGGAACAAACTGTCATCAATATCCTTGAAAGGGTCATAACTCATAGTGTTCTCTTCTTGATGTGTGGGAGCAATAGCAGATTGGATGTCTTCATCTAGGTCATTAAGTGAAAGCACTTCAAATTCATTAAATGCCTCCTTAGAATCTTCAATGTGATAAGATTCATCAGGATCTTCTTGGAAACTTTCTTCATAAGCTTGTGTATATTCGTCAAAGGAGAAAAAGTTCATGTCCCATCCACGTTTTCCAGTCTATAAGAAAGTGTCAATATGTTGATCAATTGTATATGAGCGCTCTTCTAGTGCTCCTTCACTTCTAGGATCATGGAACAAACTGTCATCAATATCCTTGAAAGGGTCATAACTCATATTGTTCTCTTCTTGATGTGTAGGAGCAATAGCGGATTGGATGTCTTCATCTGGGTCATTAAGTGAAAGCACATCAAATTCATTAAATGCCTCCTTAGAATCTTCAATGTGATAAGATTCATCAGGATATTCTTGGAAACTTTTTTCATAAGCATGTTCTTCAAGCATCTCTTTTACTTGATTCATTATCTCTTCGACAACTTCATTAGTAAATTTTTCCCTTTCGATGTGCAAACTTTCCTTCCATGAGGGATGGTAGGGTCTTGATTGATTCCAAGGTGCCATAATCCCATCGACTAGAAGAACACCTCAAAGGAGTTTCTGAGGGAGAGAAAGGATTATCAAAGGATGAAAGGGGAAAGGTAAGTAATGGAAAGGTGGGTTCGAGAAATGGTAGAGTCACTAGACAAACTTTGAAGAAGGTTTTTCAAAGGAAAATGGGCAAGTTCTTGGAGTGGAGTCGCCAGGAAAGCTCGAGGTGAAGGCTTTGGGAAAGAGACTTGAAAAAACTCTCATCAGAGCACAAAGAGGATTCAAAGTCCTCCACTGCAATGGTGCCAAAATTTTATAGCACAATTTGTAGGTTGGGAAAATACTGACCCAACCACAAAAGCATGTTCTACAAATAGGGAACACTACACCCATTGTCACCTAGATGTAGGTCCTGCACTTGGGGGGTGACTAGATCACTCCTGGGAGTTGATCTAGAAGACCCTAAGGGGAATGATAATGAAGAAGGGAGGTGTAAGGATAAGTCCCCCGATAGTTCAAGTGATGGAAGAATATATTGGTTGAAAATGGTAGGTAAAGAGAGATAAATGGATATAGAGTAATGAGATAGTTTATGGTGCACCTGTACCTGACCGAGACACAATAAAATACACTTTTCCAACAAAGTATAGTAATGGATCAGATATTTAATCTTGTTGTCCCTAAAATACAGAAGTATACAAGTTAGTAAATCAACAATATATTACATCCAAATCAACAAGTAAAATTCCTATATTAGTTACTAATGTCAACAATAAAACTAGTAACCAATGTGGACCGAAAATAACACTTCAAGACTGAATAAACATGGCTATAATAAAAGTAAATCTATGCACCAGTATACCATCCTTGTTTCTGTATAATTCAATGAAGTACAATAGCAACTCTGATCATCAAAATGTGCCAAATTCTATCGCAATAGATGCACCTTGTTTAGTAGGTTAAACTATCAAAGTTAGAGGGTTAGTCTAGGGTTAGTGTGTGAGATATTAGCAATTAAGGTTAGACTTTAAAGAATCCCTAATGGTTGTAGGTTAGTTTTACTCCAACAATAATAATTTTTGGGAGAAATAGGATTCCCTAAGGGAGGAAGAACCCCCAAGGCATCAATATCATTATCCAAAAGAGACAACTTCAAAACTTGAAATTTGTACATTTACCAAGGGAACAATTTATTGTTTCCATGCAATAAGTAAATCACTAGTGCCTTTAAGAAAGGGTTAATGGATTCAAGAGAATATGAAGAAGCTAGATATGATACTTCCTTGGGGGTGTAAACCCTTTTACTCCCCAAGGAAATATTCTCTTAGCTAGGGTTTTAACTAGGAGGTTGTATGTAATTATACTCCTCTTAATAAACCCTTATGAATCAATATTCCCTTAGCAATAAATGGTGTAAAAACAAGTAGGGGTGTATACCCTTATACTCCCTACTTGGATCAAGAAAATAGAACCTTTAACTTGTACAAATGATAATACAATGAAATAAATGGCACCTTCAAGCATTAATTAAAGACAATAAAAGCTAGACTAACCACCAAAAAAGAAATGAAGAAATCCTTCCAAGGATAGCGCACCATATCCATCAACCATAACCAAGACATATCCCTAAACAAAAGAAAAAGAGGGAGAACTATCCAAAGAGAGCGAAAATTTCAATCCAAGAGCCTCTCACAATGGAGAGTTAGGTTATCAAAATGAGATCTTATGATCTCTATTTATACAAAATGTAGCTAACATAGTTTGTCCACATAATATTAGGGAAACCACAATATTAGGGGTCAACAACCCTAATATTTCCCCTTTAAAAAAGGTAATATTTAAAAATTCTCTTTAATTTCACTTTTGGACAAAGAAAACCTTAAAATAAAGGTGTCATTATCCCTTGAAGGAGGACATTTTGGAAAATTGAGGAAGTCGTTGCAGCCGAGCTAGAAAGTAGGGCCTCTAAAGGCCATGTGGTAATCATCTGGAGCCTCTCCACCTAAATATTCCATGTTTCATGCTCTAATTCATCATCAACCACCATATGTCCCTCAAATGTGACATGAAGCCCCTAGGGAGTGATGTTTTTCCCCTTCTAGGAAAGTCGTTTGGCATGAAAAGGGTGGGCTATGTCTATATAGCTATCTCCTAGGCCTCTAAAAGAATATCTCTATCATCTAGCATGTGGGCCTATGTCATCCATTTTTTGGGTTGCTTGCCCTCATGGAAGCCCAATCTAGGTTTGTTCTTCCAAAATTGGCCACCAACTTGTACCTGTAAGATAAATGGATATGCCCTCCAAGGATCTCAGATCAAATCATAATGATGAGTTTATCAATTCAATAAAATATACATTAAATCATGTATACCACGACTACATCATACAAATATGTTCTTAAGAAACTAGATGTTTTCCAAGTTTGGTTGTGGGTGGGTTGGAATGGTACTTCTTTTCAATGGATCAAACCGCCTAAGTCTAGGAAGAACCCTATATGAGTCATATCAATGAAGTGGAATGGATGGGGGAAGTACTCAATGGGCATGGGGTTCATGATATGCAAGGGTCCACAATATCTCATTTATAGGTACCTTTGTTGAGGGTGTGTCTCACCTTCGTCCATAATGCATTTTTTCCAAGCCTTGCAATAGCCTTTTGTCTTTCTTTATTTGTATTTTATTTCAATATAGCATAGGGTGAGTTCAAGGAAACTGCCCTCACATGGTGACGAGATATCGATAATGTCAACCAAAAGTACTTTCATGGAATTGAGAAAGTTGGCTCGTTATGAGACCCCATTTCCCTCATCCATGCAACTAAAATCCATTACCCTGGTGTGATGGAAAAACATTGTAATGTCATACCGTTAGAGACCCATGGACATGATAGGATGGCTCATGATGAGACCCCCTATTCTCAACTAATCCTTTAAGCATTTTTATTTACTCTTTTCATGGGGTCCTTATTTTTGTGTAGAGAATCTTTTCATTTCTTTCTTAGCATCCCCTGGGCGAAGCATATAGAAGGTTATTTCATTAGTTTTTTATCTTTTTCCAACTAACTCCCCTCTGGGTATTTAGCCCCTTCTTCCCATGAAATGAGGAGTGGTCCCTTCTAGGGTCAATTTACCACGAAATCCCAAGAGATGATGTCATGAGGGGGGGAAATGATGGAAAGTGGTAAGTATGGTCAAGAGTGGCACAATGGCTCATCACATGAAGCTCCCATAAACACACCATCCTAAGGGTGACCATCTACTTGAGTGCCCAAAGCCAACCACCAACATTTAAACAAGGTAAAATGCATAGTTTCCAAAGCAGAGGTCTCATAATAAAAAATAACCTCTGATATACAAGTTAGAATGCCTCAAATATTAAAATGATACCCACCATCATGTTTTACTTGTACCAGGTCAAGCAAGACCCAAGTAACCTATGGTGGAAAGCTGGTGTGGATAATGACCAAGTGTTGGGTCACTGTGGTGGTGATGTGGATCTCTAGCTATGAAAAAGGATAATGTTGGTCATGTGGTCTCTCGACACTCCATATCTGTAACCCGAGGGCCTCGAGACATAATCTCCTTAGGTATCCACAAAATCGGGATAATTGTAACTACATGCAAATATTAATGAAAACACATCAGTGCGACATACTATCCATGTAAAAGAGTATGGGGGGATAAACTCCACTAGATAGGGAAAGGGGGGTAGCAGTTAAGGATAAGGGGATAAGCTAAGGTGGATTAATCCCAAAGGAATATTATATTAATATTCCATAAAGTATAAAGTATGGATAATTATTTTATCCTAAGTTCTAAGGATGGGGACAACTAGGCCCAAGGTAGTTCTCAACATGACAAAGGTCAAGTTGGGAACATGCATACATATCATTTGGACTTAGCTCATTTTCCTATGATTCTATCATCATTCCTTCACTCACTCAGATGTCACCTGCACCCTGTTGTTACTATACATGTGCATGTACCTGTACCCTAGTTAGCTTTGGAGTTGGACTAAAGAAGAAGTTTGTCACACCTATAGGATATTGAAGAGGTAGGTTTTCAAGCCTGTGAGCATTCTCTCTAGGTGAGAGAATAGCTGGGAATTGATTCTCGAAGGTTGCAAACTGCAACTACAGGGCTTTGAGACTTCATGTCCATTCTGTTGTTGAAGCCTCGAAAAGGAAGTGGGGAAGACGAGGAACTGTTGAGCAGAGAAGGGGCACAGTTCCTGGGGTGGGACATACATGTGGGGAATGAGGGAATATAGGTTGTTAGTTTGAGTTGGCACTTGTGACTGCGTTTTTTCTATTTTTTGAGATACCTTAGTTGGGTAAGGAATCATTTACCCAGGTGGATTTTAGTCCCAGCTTGCGGGTGACCCACTACTAAGAGTTATGAGAAGTGTGATCTAAGGATGGGAGGAACGTGGAAGGTCTGCACACAGTTTGTATTATTTTAAATCAAATATAAGTATCAATTATGTGTTAATTCATATGCTATGTTAATATTTATGCATTTGTTTCATGGGTTTTTCCTGTGTATCTTGCATGCATAATTTTTTTATTATTTTGTATGAATATGTGCATTCACTGAGTATTTTTATGGTTTAAATTAGTATCAAAATTCAAAATTTTAAGTGGCATAGCCCAACAGGTGGTTGGGGATGCTACAATGTTGTATTAGAGCTCAGTTTTCAACAGTGAGCCTGGATGGGATGAGTTAGAAGAATGTTGAAGTGGAAATTCGTAGAGAATTAGTTTCTAAAGTATGTATGCATCTTTTTTTATTCAACTATTGCATAAAAATTAAGAGAAATCTCATGGGTAATGTGAAGAATCGAGTCAGAAATTTGAAATAAGTAATTTCAATTTCGTAATGGAAAAATTCAGGCCCACAGACGGTCATTTTTTTTATTTTATAGAGAGGCCATGGCGCACAGGAAAAATTGGGTGAAATTAGGTAAAAGCCCCAATTTATGTAGCAAAAGTATGGAAAAATCAGTTAAGCGTTGATTTTTTTTTTCCGCTAAGTAGTGGTGATGCGCAGAAAAATAAAGGTGTGAACTAAAATTTAATGTTGCATGGGTGTGAGCACTAAAATTTGGCGTTGCACAGTGCAAGCTGGTGATGTGCAAAAAATAATGGTGAGGAGGTGTGCACACTAAAATTTGGCATTATGTAGTGAAAAGTTGTGATGTGCGGAAAATAATGGTGTGCATGTGTGCACACTAAAATTTGGCGTTGCGCATTGCAAAGCTAGAGATGCACGAAAAAATAATGGTGTACGGTGTGCACACAAAAAATTGGCATTGTGTGGTGCATAATTGGTTGCACGTATATAATATTGGTGTGCAAGGCATGTGCATTCTATACTAGAAAAGCACAAAGAAAAGTTTTAGGTGCACACACAATGTTAGTGTGTAGTGCATGCACGTTAAATATTCATACTATGTGAAAGTAGTATTGGTGTGAAGTGTGAGCGCAATAAACCTTGGTGTTGGGTGGTGTGGAGCTTGCAATGCATGCAGAATATGGATGTGTGAAAAAAAAATTGTGCACAATAGGTATTAGTGCACGACATAGAAGTTGTGCACACTAGATATTTGTGTGTGACAAAAAAGTGGTGCACACTGGATATAGGTGTGTGGTGCATGCCCTACATTTTTGTGTTTCCCATGTAGAACTTCCTATGGTAAATATGGGAGTATAATTTAGAATTGGTGCACATAAAATCAATTTGGCGGTCTACAACAAAACAAAAAAAGTGATTTTCTGCGACATTTTAGTATTTTTGAAGGTCTTCGTTTGTACAGAATTTGTTAGGACCTAAATAGGGTTTTTAGCTACATAAAAACCACGAGAATAGAGTGTATGAAGGTACATTTTGTCTTTTAATCTCAAATGAAATATCTTGGAGAGAGATTTCTAATGGTGTAAATTATTCTTCAAACAAAGATTTTATGTGGAAGTTACAGGTCAAACATTGGAGGGTAAACTTTAAGACCCAGTTAACTTCTGAGGGCCATAATATCGTGTTCCAAAATCATATTGAAGCACATGAGAATTCTACAAAAGAAAAAAAAAAGAGTCAAAACAAAAATATGGGCACATAAATTCATAGGAGAGCATATAAGGGACCTGTAGCATTCATTCCCAAAAATATTAATCAGGATGAAAATTTTGTAGGTTGTATCTAGCAACTTGGAGCTTAGATGGGATTGAAAATTGGATAGAGTGTCCAGAATATGTTTATAAAGGAACCCAACACGGATACTGCCATAAATCCAATGGAACAAGTGCAAAATTGCATAATTACAGTTCATATTTACACCTAGTTGAAGTGTGAATAGAAGGAACTAATATGCAATTTTCAAATGACCATAACTTTTTTCTCATGACTCATAATTGAGCAAGGGAGAAGTCATTGGAAAATTCTTTGATGGAGGAATATAAATACCCACCCAAAAAATTGATCTGGGCATTTAATTTCACAAGAAATAATAAGAAAGTATTTTGATGCATTATTGGAACAAAATTATACATAATTCATGAATTTGTTAAATTATTTAGTCTTACAAATTGTGTTGCGGTTGCACATCTTGCAAAGTTAGAAACATTTAGATCAAAACAAGATCAACAAAAACATAATAATCATGGAAGATTCATAGGGGTCTTACAACGATGAAGATGAATCAGAGGTGAAAAAGTGAGGAGTATTCACAATGTACAACAAGTTGATACAATGGAGGACATGGGAATAAATGTACCTAGGATCTACGCAGCCCTGGACAAAAAGAAAGATGAGTTTCGGTCACATATGATTGAAGTAGAATTTAATATCAAAAGCCAAACCATTGATATTTTAATTGATTCAAGAGATATTCATTGTTTTCTAGATCCTAAGATGGTGGAAAGATTTCATTTTCCCAGAAGCAAGATTGGAAAATCTTGGTTGGTGCAGCTGGCTACCAGAGCTAAAAGAAAAATTAATGAGATGGTTAATAAATGTCCAATGGACATGAATGGACTGAGCACCATGGAATATTTGAGCATAATACCTTTAGGTTCATATCACTACCTAATTGGTATGGATTGGTTGGACCAACACCATGATGCCCTAAACTGTTATAATAAGGCATTTACTTGCTTGGATGAGGAAGGGAACTTAAGGACAATACCCGTTAGAGAAGTTTAAGCCTTGTAGTTGAAGAAAAGTTACAAGAAATGGTGTCAAATATTTGCAGCACATATGGAAGAGACACCTAAAAATAAGGTGCCAAATATTGAAGATTATGCAGTCCTAAAGGAGTTTGAAGATGTGTTTAAAGAAATATGAGGATTACCCCTCAAAAGAGATATTGATTTCTCCATCAATTTGATGCCTGGATCATCCATGGAATCTAAGACCCTTAGAGGATGAGTTGATCCAGGTGGATATTGGTGGCCACCCACCAATTCCAACTAACTCAAAACAATCTTCTGGCAACTTACTATTTTTAGCATTGTTTCGGTTCCTAAACTTCTGGGGCGATTTTGAGGGCCTAAATGAAGTATTTTCATGATTGAAAACCTAAATGATATCCAAAGTCTCTAATTGAGCCCCAAAAATGAATATCATCATTGATACCTTTCCAATGAGCTATTGTGTACCCCAAACAAAGATTGTATGCCAAAGTTACGCCCTCGAGAAGTCGATACACCAAACTACCCAGAATAGGGTCCACAAAACTGTTGGTTTTTTGTCTTCTGGGGTTATGGTTTTGGATTCTCTTTATGTTAAAAAGGCCTTTGGAGCCTAATTGTAACAATCATATTCTTGTGAATGTGAGTAGTGGTCACATATCTTCTCAGAGATATGATTCCACCATTCTAGTGAGTCTTTCACTCTGTATTTCTACAGTTTTGTACATTTCACTCATTAATAGAAATTGTATATTAATGTATCTCTGTGTTTATGGTTATATCTCTAATAAATATATGTTATATAATTGGATATATGATATATCTCTGTACATTTATTTATTATATCTCCTCTCTCATTTCGTGCCGAAAATAATCCAGATCAATGGTACCTAAGCAGGATGCTCTTGATCATTTTTTTAGTGCATGTCCCTGACAAGGTCCGAGTATAGAAAGTTGGATCTCAAGATTATTTATCTTGAGGAAAATCTCTCACACTCCCAGGAAAAACTCCATGGAAAAATAAAATAAAAATGACAGAGAAAACGATTCTATTAATCTATTGCTTAAGCAAGATCTTACGCAACATAGGGATGAAATGATGAAGAATTTTTCCCACATCCTTCAACACCTATAGATAACAACTAGCGTTTCTTTACCAAGAGGCCACTTTGGAGCCACATTTCCTCTCAAGGTATCAGTTAATTTTCATACTCCCGTATTTGAAGGATATATATATGCAGATGCTCTAGAGAAATGGTTAAATCCACTAGAAGGTTATTTCTATGTTCACAATTTCTCTGATAGGGAAAATATCACCTTTTCACTCCTTAAGGCTCCCCCCATGTCAAACATTGGTGGGAAACTTAATGGGAGAAAATTTCCACAAAGGAGTCTGGAATATATAGGGTCGATCCAACTTGGGATTTTTTTGTGGATGCGGTCAACAAACAATATTACCTTATTGGTAACTATGATGGCTAGTACATGAGATGGACCACACTGTGTCAAGAGAGGGGCCAAGCAGTGTCGAAATTCACCAATAAATTCCATACCTTGGACACCAAGTTGGGTATCAAATATTATGAGCAACATTTGGTTCTAAAATACTATGGGGGCTCTACACAGGTACATCCAAACTAAAATGGAGTTTCTAGACATCTCATCGTTGGGAGTTTCCTATCGATATGCTATCAAAATCGAGAAGAAATTTAGGCACCATAAAAAATGGGAGTTTGAGTCTGTAAATCCACAACAACCACATTATGATAAATACATCCCTAACAAACAACCTTCTGAAAACCACTCCAAGCCACAAGAAAAGAGGGTTCACAGGAAGACAAAGAAGGACACTAGAAAGTGGTGTGATTTCCACAAAAGTCCCTGGAACAACACTGATGAATGTCTCTCAAAATAATCATTTGTGGCTGAAATCAAATAAAAAGAGTCAAACCCTGATTCAAAATATGATTTAGAAAATAATGGGAGAAGACAGATCATCAATGCACACCCCATCGCTAATTTCGTGACCGCAAACATTCAACCAAAAGAAATAGGATATCTTGAAGAGGGGGAGCACCTATTTCATTCACATATGTGGGTGAAGGGGACCCCATTGCATTTCATTGTTGATAGAAAAATCTAGAAGAACCTCATCTCAGCAGAAGTCGTCAAACAATTGGGATTGTTGACAACACCACACCTGAACCCATACAACATCATGTGGCTTCACTAGGGATAATATATCTATGTCAACCAATAGTGTCGATTGTCATATGATATCCATCCCTTCAAGGATGAGGTATTATGTGATGTTTGCCAGCTGGAGGTCTATGATGTTATTTTGGGCTAGCCATATATGTGGAAGCACCATACTATTTACGAGTCTCGACCACGTAGTGTCAATGTTACTCAACGGGGTCATCTCTACAAGATAGAAGAGGTAGTTCCAACTACTTTCCCACCTAAACAGTGCTGCAAGGTATTATCTCATACTACAAAATTCAACTTCTTCACAATATGTTCAAAAGGTGAATAGAAGGACACTACAACCACTGCAACCTCGGTCCAAGCACCCTCTATCCAACAGAATTAGGTTGACAAGATTGCAACAAAGAAAAAATATTCCTTCTTCACAAAGACATCTCATGTAGCCCGACTAGTTGAACAGATTCAACCCCACCAACAACATATTCATGACAACCTTCAATAAGCTAAGTAGCACAACTTCTCCAGCAAGCAAAGTAGCTCATCAAGATTCATATTCAGTAAATGCTTTCCCCTCTCCCCCGGGAACTCAAAGAAATGGATAACATTGATTCTTAAGGAGGGAGGATTGATCCAGGTTGATATCGGTGGCCACCAACCTATTGCATCTGGCTCAAAACAGTCTTCTGACAACTTACTATTTTTAGCAGTTTTTTCAGTTCCTAAACTTCGGGGGTCAGTTTGAGGGCCTAAATGAATTATTTTCATGATTGGGCACATCAATATTAACAAAAGGCATTGATTAATCCCCCAAAATTAATCTCCTCATCGATACCTTTCTAATGAGCTATTGTGTGCCCCAAACGAATATTGTATGCCAAAGTTATGCCCCCAGGAAGTTGATACACCAAACTACCCAAAATGGGGTCCGCAAAAATGTTGGATTTTCATCTTCGAGGGTTAGGGTTTGGGATTCTCTTTATGTTAAAAACTCATTTGTAGCCTCATTGTAACAATCATATTCTTGCGAATGTGAGTAGTCGTCACATCTCTTCTCAGAGATAAGCTACCACCATTTTAGCGAGTTTTTCACTCTGTATTTCTACAATTTTGTACATTTCATTCATTAATAAAAATTATTTATTATTGTATCTCTTTGTTTATGGTTATATCTCTGATAAATATCTATTATATTATTGGATATCTGATATATCTTTGTACATTTATTTATTATATCTCCTCTCTCATTTCATGACTAAAATAATCCAAATCATGAGTACACCAGAATTGAAGGAATTGCAAATGCAACTTGAAGGGCTTTTGAAGAACGGGTATATCCACCCAAGTGTGTCACTTCGGGGTGCCCCAATATTATTTTTGAAGAAAAATAATAGAATGTTGAGAATTTTCATCGACTTTAGGAAGTTGAACAAGGTAACTGTGAAGAACAAGTATCCTTTGTCAAGGATCGATGACCTCTTTGATCAACTGAAAGATGCAAGAATATTCTCCAATATTGATCTCAGGTGAGGCTATCATCAGGTAAGAATTGAATAATAATACATCAACAAGACTACCTTCCGAACAAGATATGTCCATTATGATTTCACAGTGGTGCCATTTGGGTTATCAAATGCACCAATTGTCTTCATGTGTTTAATGAATGGTATTTTCAAATAATACTTAGATAGGTTTTCCATTGTCTTTTTGGATGACATTATTATATATTCTAAGTTGGAGGAAGAGAATGAGAAATACCTGAGGATGGTATTACAAGTATTGAGGGAGAATTAGTTGTATGACAAATTGAGCAAGTGCTCATTCTTCCAAAATAAAACTCATTATTTGGGCCATATCATTTCAGAGGAAGGGATAGTAGTGGATCCATAAATGATAAGGGCCATTGAAGGATGGCCAACACCAAGGAATGTCTCGTAGGTGAGATAATTCATGGTCCTTGTAGGTTACTATAGGATATTTATTGAAGGATTCTCAAAGATTGCACACCCAATCACTTCCTTGCAGAAGAAGGGTGTAATGTTTGAGTGGACACGGGATTGTGAAATAAGTTTCCAACACTTGAAGAATTTATCAACAAGTTCTCCAATACTAAGGATTTTTTATCCAAATGAAGACTTCATTGTATGCATTGATGCATGTAAAGAAGGGATTGGTGGAGTCCTTAGTCAAAATGGGTATGTGGTGTGCTATGAATCAAGGAAGTTGAAGGAGAATGAAAGGCACTATGATACTCATGATTTGGGGTTGGAATCAATAGTACATGCCTTGAAGATGTGGAGGAAATACCTCATGGGAAAAATATTTGAATTGAGGATAGACCATAGCAGCTTGAAATATTTATTTGGACAACCAATTCTAAATTCCAAGAAAATCAAGTGGTTAGAATTCCTCAGTGAATATGACTTTGATATCAACCATATCAAAGTTAAGGACAACAAGGTGGTTGATGCACTTAGCAGGACGGTGCATGAGATGCATGTTACAACCATTAGCATATATGAATCATATTTGAAAGATAGAATTTTAGAGGCTACAAAATCAAATGATAAATACATGAAGGTAAGGGAAAATCTTCAGCAAGGTAATTTACAACATAAAATTAAAGACTATAAGCTAGAAAATGATGAAATTCTCATTTACAGGAGCATAATTTATTTATCATTTGCATACTAAAATAACACTTTTCTAGGTTTCTATACAACTTGTGGTGATGAAGAGTGTTCAACACTTAGAGAATGTTCTCCAAGTGTTCCTCCCATGTACCAGTAAAGATTGGGATATCATATAGGTAAATGAAAACAAATGAATTAGTAAAATGTTGCAAGATGTCATCCATAATCCTCGTGAACATTGTGTACGCATTATTCTAGTTGAAAGGAATCAATAAGACTTCAAAAAATCATTCCTTAGATTTAAATATTTCTTCCATACATTAGATGGTTTGATTATAACTTAATGATACCTTGATTTGAGAATTTTCCACTTATGTGATGATATTATTCTTTAAGAATTTGCAACTAATAAAGAGTCACCATGACACATCCTTGTTTTTAACTAATACCATTACGATTCCACAAGGTGAAGAACTAGGATAGATGTGGATTTTCTCATTAAATTCCTAGATCTATAATTAATCTCATATTTCTCCAAATTAATAGAAAAATGGTATAGGAATACTAGAGAATGTTGTGTCTAGTGTCAGGTAGATTGGATACTTAACTTGAAAATGAAATGGAAATCCTATGGGAGAGGTTAATATGTCCATGTACTCTACAAAAATATGGTACATCTATCTCTATTACTTATATGGAACACTTAAATATTAGAGCTGTTATAGTAAAAGGATTCGGAATTCAAAGGTAGGAGTTGAAACCAATTGATCAGTTTCAGCTTGGGCAAAAAAGAAACTACAGTTGGAGCTTAGTGGTTACCTAGCCCACATGTTTGGGTTCGTTCAGACCCCGATACATGGTTTATTCCGATTTAGCATAGATTACATACCCAATAAGACCGACTACATTCGTGTCACATTCTCCAATGAGATTCTGCTGCAGAATAGAGGCATGTCATTATATAAGTTGATGAGTACCTCCACCTCAATCTACTATTGAATATCTCTATTACTTATATGGAACACTTAAATATTAGACTAGGTAGTCACAATATTCATTCTTTCTCTGTGGGATCTAACTATAAAGAAAATGAACGTAATTTTTTCAATTGAATCATTACATTGATCTGCATTGATTAAAGAGAGTATGGTGGTAGACATGAAAAATATGTATCTTGAAGGATTGGTCTCCCAAAGTGATGATAATGTCATTGTATTGGTACACCATATGTCTCTTCTACATATATAGATTCCCAGGATGAAAATTACAAATTGAAATGGTACAACATTTCAAAGTACGTCATCTTTGAAGGGCTCAATACTATATGGTATATGGAATTACTAATTAGAATGGAGGTCCCATCCCTGATTTAGATAATTGATAGTTAATTGTTCAGGTGAGACATCATTGGAAATGTTAACCCTTTCACATCCTATAGAAATATAAAATTATTGTGGGTGAACCATCATTAATGGTTGAGTGTAATATTTTCCTCTTCGACCACATATGTGAGTGGAAGAGGGGGTACCCCTCTTTCAATTCCTTAGGATCTTTTTCTTTCACTTATGAAGCAGAAATTATGGTGTTGGGGTTGACATCCAACATCATCATCTTTTCATGTTACTAATAATTCAGTGGTAATGGATATAATGTAGGTATAGCGGTTCACATCCCATCTATATGGGATTTTTGAGCTCAAAACTCCCTTATTGAGTTTCATTTTTCCCATGCATTTTTCACCTCTTTCTAATGCATTTATTTGGATTCTTATGTGGAGGGGCCTTATGTAAATAATGCTTCGACTAATGACTCTATCCTTGGTCGGTGTATTTTTCATACCCTTTTTTGGTGGAAATTGGGACCACATTTATTATTTTTTGGCTATGGATTTGGTTTAGAACCAATTTCATTCTTTCTCTTGTGTTTGAACTTGTCTTCAATCTTAATTGCATGGGTAGATTCCTCCCAAGAATTGGATTTCTATAAATTCTTTTCTTCAATTTTAATTGCATGGGTAGATTAATTGCGAGGATTGGATGTCTATAAATTCCATCTTAGTTTAGATGTATTTATGTAGATCCTTCTAGTACATTAGTACTTTAATCCTCTCAAAGTCTTTAATGCCAAGTTTTATGGACATTCACAGGGCATGGGATATATATATATATATATTAAATTATAAATATATAAACAATACATTTATAATATAATGTATAAATATAAATAATCAATCAATAATAATTAATAATAAATCAATTAATGGAAAATACATGTCCATTAATGGAAGGGCACTCTGCCCAAGTAAATATATATATATATATATATATATATATATATATATATATATATATATATATATATATCGGGGCCCTCAATTGTAATATATCATTTCATATCATATTATTTACTTACTATTTAACGTTTAGTTTTTAGTGTGTAATTATTCTATGATAACAGTGTCATAAAGAAATAAATATATAATATGAAAATTATAAAATTCAACATGGTATCAAAGCTTTTAGAGGCTTCAAATATTTTATTTTTTGAAAGTGTACAGTCGTGGTCATGAGCGAGTTGTGCACACAACGAAACTATAGTCATCTTCGTGACAAATCTATGCACACAGGGTGACCAAATTCCCTTTGGTCGCATTTGTCCTAATTACAAGGTGTGACCAGCTTAAGGATGTGAGGTCTGGATAGTCTCACATGGAGATCGATAGTGATGAGGAGGAGTCTCATAACAATAAGGGTACAAATATCTCTTTCCTAGTTGCTCATCCTTCATACTATCAAGAAGAGCCAGTGGATCTACTTAGAGATGTTGAAGTGACCAAGAAGAGGCTAGCATGGCTTCGTGACACTTTGCAGGATGCATATAGGCATGCAACTCCCAGTGGTACTTTAAGGGAGATAAAATGACCTAATATATTCTTGAGTTATATGGAAATTGTGAGTCACATAATTTATTATGAACCTTCCCGTTATGAGGAGGTAGTAGACCAAAAGGTTTGTAAGGATGCCATGATGGAAGAATATCAGTCCATAATGAAGAATGATGCATGAGAGACTGTGTCAAGACCAAAGGGAAAGTTAGTGATGACTTCAAAATGTAGCTACAAGATCAATATGCAACATCAGGTAGATATTATCCCAGATTGTTCATGCCGAATTGACCAAGGGAAAATGATACATTCACACAAAAGGATTTTCTAGTGGTGAATGGCTCAAGTGTAGTCTTTCTCCTTAGTCATGTTGATTTGAATAGGAGTGATAAATACTCGAGATGCTCGATGTTATCACATGTAGAAATAGAGTGATAATAATTTTGGAGAGATTCATTTGGCTCAGAGGGAGAGTCGTATAGGGAGTCCCTCCTCAGGTTTAGCTGGGAGAGAGAAATCTCTCAGGACTCACAAACATGTGTCATGAGTCTAGGGTGAAGTTTTTATACTTCAAAAACAAGCTTGGTGTGATGCATAATATCTGTCTCATTGAGAGGGAGTGTTGATGTTTTTTCCAATTAGCAACATCAGGAAGACATTCTCCTAGATTGGTCATGTTGATTTGACAAAGGGAAAATGATGCATTCACTCATAGAGATTTCCTAGTGGTGAATGGCCCAGACGTAGACTTTATCATAATGAGGAGTGGATAGATTTGAGGTGCTCTCACATTGATCTCTCCAATATGGAGTGATCTATATTAATTAGTGTTGTAGCGATCCATCCACCCCTTGCCATCAAATTATGTTCACAATGAAAAATTGTATTCATGTGTGCGTAATAGGAATTGTGGCTACAATAATTCTTCTTCCTCATTGCTACATTTTCCTTCCTTTCGATCGAATCGTTCCACAAACCCTGGGGTTGTACCTTTTTTCTCATGCATATATGTCTACTTACCTTATACTATGATTCACTTATGGATGGAACTCACTTCTAATACAATTCAACTTCTGTTGCAACTTGTGCAATGTCCCCAAGGCTGAGCCCTATTGTAAATCATGTTTATGAAGTATAGAGCTTGCACTATGAATTGTAATTATGTTCTATAGGTTGGTGAGCCAAGTTAATATAAGCTGGTGGGATTATGTGTTATTAGGTCGGAGAGCCTAAGTGTTAAGGCTGGGAGCCTACTTTTGTATATGTAATCATGCAGAACATTAGTAAAAATATAAACACCGCTACGTGCAGACCAACCACGATGATTGAGTGATGGGGGACTAAGCTTCCACAGAGTGGGTAAGGGATTGGGGGATGAAAGGTTGGGAAGAGAGGCTAAGTGTTGAGCCTAGGGGCTTAAGTCCTTGGGAATAATATTTTAATATTATTCCAAGATCCATATGAAATATATGTTTTATCCTAAGTTCCTTGGAAGGACGAGTGACTTCCAAATGGGAAGGAACAAGATTCATGGGTGACAAGTGTCAACCCAAGTGCATGCAGTTAAAATTGTTGAGTTGAGTCGTGATGGGGGTTCCTCCTCCATTCTACCGTGGACTGTCTGAACCAGAAATCCCGTATGACCTCTCCAAGAATACCCTCACACAACTCAGGGAAAACCGAAAAAGGCCTGTGTTGATTTCTGGAGGAGTCGATACACCCTCTGTCAAAACTGTCAAGTCTGTGTTCAACCTCCCATTCTCCATCCTCCATCTGAACTCGCGGTTGTCTAGGATCGACCTTTGTTTCGGTGCTTTTTTTAGGGAATCCTTACCTGAGTCATTAAGTCTCTGTGTGGGATCTCTGTACACCCTCACGCATCCCCGAAACCTGAGCCGTGAGTCTGTCCTATATTGTTGGTTGGGGAAAAATCGAATGTCCCATAATTATTGAGCCCTGCTATGCTATAGCATATGTCTATCACCAGTTTTGGGAAGCCTGTGTCTGTGTTTCCAGTGGACTGTTGTGGTTTCACAGTGCTTGACTGTGTGTGGCTTGCAGACCATTGTATGTTCGTGTGGAGCCTCGTGGTTTCCCGACTGTGTTGGAAATCGAGTTGAAGGAAACAGGTTGTTTGGCCTGTGTGTAACACTCTCTCTAGGTGAGGGAGGTGGTTGCGGTTGAAGAGTCAGTCTGCCAGGCCTATGAGCAACTCCCTCCAGGTGAGAGAGTCTGCTAGGAAGTGGTTTTCTCCCAGAGAGAGTCCATCACCAGCTTCAGAGCTCTGAGAATTCTTGATCTGGCCTGTTTTCGAGGCCCAGATAGGGAGGTGAAGCACCGATGGACTGTGCTTGTGAAGGTGTATACTCCTAGGTAGAACATGCATGTGGGGAATGAGAGTCTATTAGTAGTGGGCGTAAGAAGGCATCCTAGGAAGAAACCTTCCGGTTATTCTGTGCAGTTTTTCCTGTAACCTCAGCCTAGACTAGGATTCCTTGCCTTGGGTGGAGCTTAGTCCCAGCTCGGGGGTGACCCACTGCTGAGAGTGATGAGAAGCGTGGTCTAAGGCCGGGAGGTTCGTGGAAGGCCTGTACGTGGTTGGTGGAATTACCACGGTTTCAAAGATAAGTATCAGCTTATGCTTAATATTATGTTTTGCATGTCTGTGATGCTTATATGTATCATGTATTATGTTGTGCATATGAATTATTGTTAATGATAGGGATTTTTTTAATGTTAGCAGTAATCTTGTGCTTACTCTGAGTTAAATGTGTTTAATATGACATATATGCATGTTATTAATTAAGTATGAGAATGATGTTGTTTCGCATAGTAACGTTTGCCCGGCCAGTGGGATTAAGGCCGGGGGAATTACAGTTTGGTATCAGAGCCTAGTTTCAATGCTAAGCCTGGATGGGTCAGATAAGTAGTCTTTGGACCGAGATTTTGAGAAGGAAATTGTGTCTAGAGGACTAATTTTAGACCTCAGAATGTTTCTGAGTGTCAACTGACTACTTGACCATGTTACAAAGCTCATGAGGTGTAGCGGTATTATAAAATTGCAATCGGTGTGGTATATGGCCACGGGGAGAGAGAGAACTCCACACCAGAAGTGTTGGAGCCATGGTATCTGTTCAGGAGGAAAGGAGAACCCTCACAATCGTCAGATCTGGGGAATGTGCACAAGGTTTAAAACCCTTTGGAGTTTCACAGGAGTGTGGAAATCGTGATATGTGAAATCCTGAATTCGTTAGGACCGTCCATCGGAAAGGACACATGGAGAGCGATCAACCTTTCACTGACTCGTGACCTGAAATGGTCTAAGGGTGAGTTCGTGAGAATTCACGAAACATGAATTCACGATTGGATCACAATCGTCGATCTAAAGAGAGAACTGGACCGTTAATTGTCCAGGAAGAAATCAACATTTCGGGAATAGGGAGGATGAAGGTGGAAAATCTTTCGACCTCATGACACACAAAATCGCGATACGCGAAATGCCGATGAGATCTGAGCCATCAGATCATGGGGAATTAGGACCGTTGGATCATTTCGTGAATTCAGGGATCGTGAACTTGGAGCGCAGGCCAAATTCTTGGTCACTCCAAGTTCCGAATCACGAAATGGATTAATAAGGGTAGAATCGAACGGTGGAGCGCTTCTAGGAAGAAGTGTTTAAATCCTGTGAGCCGTCAAATCAGGGGAGGCTCACAACCGTTGATCTCATACATGAATTTCTATATCGGAATTTAGGGATTGAATTGACAAGAGATTTGGAGTCGCTGCATCATGAACTCCCGGTTACCGAAAACCCAAAACCTTGAAATCCCGAAATGATCTACACCGTAGATCGTAGGAGAGGAACTTGACCGTTGGATCAAGTAGATGAATAGACCATAATTTCAGAATTTTGGCAAACGAAAGTTCAAGATGTGTAGGTGCATGAACTCCTGATAACTGAAACTCCGAAACGAAAAGTGAAAGTAGTGGGCCCCCCTGACATCCCTGGGAGTGAGGTGGACCTTCTTAAGGACACCATGTGTCACTACCTTGGTGGGAGACCGCTGTACTGTGGGCCTGGAGGGTAAGGAAATTGAATTTTCAGAAGTCAGGAGTTGGAGAGGGGAGCGAGTGCAAGAACCTCCAGGATGAAAACCCCAAAACCCGAAACCCCAAAATCCCGAAACCTGAAGTTCGTTTGGAGAGCCTTGTAGAACCTAGCAGTTTAGCGTTTGGTCACAACCCATGATCACATAGGTTAGGGACTAAGGAAACAGGAGCTATCACCTAAAAATTACAAAGCCGGGCAGAGCTCGGAAAATTCGTGAAAATAAAACGTTTTCTTATTCGGATTGGTTTTGAATGTGTGGAATTTGTTAAGAAGAGATGGCCTGACAAATTCTGGTTGTCTGCACGTTGTGGTTGCAGAAATTTGACAAGTGCCAGAACCGATTAGAATTGCCATGGAGTGCAGAAAAATGGAAGAGGTGTTGATTGCCTCCAATTCAGAGAACAAAAAAGAAGGAAGGGATGTCAAATTGGGAGTTGAAGGATGAAACTCCAATGGGCATGAAAGAGAATTGGATAAGGAAGGACATATGATGAAAATCATTGAAATATTGCAGAAAGATGCCTAGGCTCGTCGAGCCGATAGTCGAAAGCTCATGAGAGTCAGGGATAGGCAGGGTCAATTCAACTTAAGGATGTTGAAGAGTCTGGAAAGAATATAAAAGAAATTGGAAAAGGAGATTGACTCAAGCAAGACAGAGAGTCGCAGGACCCCTGAGAGGAAAAGAAGATCAAGGAGTGTTAGCAGACATCGCCATCACTCTCCAAAGCATTCCAGTAGGGAAGCACACGGTAGTTCAAGCCCATCTCCTACTAGAAAGCACAGCAGATCTGGGATGGATGAATTGAAAGGGGAGATGAATAAGATTAAGCATCCTATGTTTGATGGAGAACATAAGAAAGAGGAAGATGTTGAAACATGGTTTCTTGGCATGAGGAAATATTTCCAACTACATAATTATTCCTCTCAAGAAGAAGGAAGAATTGCGATGTATCAACTAAAAGGAAAAACATCCATGTGGTGGGATCACCTTGTGCAGGTGCAACACATTAGAGAGAAAGATATCACATGGAAGGAATCCAAGAGGTATTTCGAGAGGAAATACCTGACTAAAAGATACTATGACAGAAAGATGAAGGAGTTCTTCGAACTCAAGCTAGGCAGCATGACCATTGATGAATACGAACAAAGAGTTTTGGAATTACTGCAGTATGTTCCATTCATCAAAGATGAGGCTATCAAGATTTAGAGGTATCTGAGTGGACTGCCACCTCCCATTGGTGACAAGATTCAGTATGATGATCCTAAGACTATGGAAGAAACAATAAGAAGAGTGAAATGCTTATATGAAAAGCAAAGAGAAAAGCCTACCTTTCGGAAGGCTTGGGTTGACCAGAAGAAGTTTAAGAAAGAACAGAGGCAGAAGGGAAATAAACCACCCTTTTTCAGAAATAGTCCTCAAGGACATCCATCGTTTAGAGAGCCGAGAATGGCTGAAGTGGGAGAACAAAGGTTGAGACAGACGCGCATTCAGTGTTGGGGCTATAAAGAGAACCACAAGTACAGAGATTGTCCCCATAAAAATGGCAAAGCAACAGCTGTCCATAATATTCAACAAGATGAAATAGTGGAGGACATGGGCAGTAGAATGCCAAGGATCTATGCGGCCCTGGACAACAAGCAAGCTAAATTTTAGTTGCACATGATTGAAGTGGAAGGTATGATTAACAACCAACCATTTACTATTTTAGTTGATTCAGGGGCTAGCCATAGTTATATAGACCCTAGAGTGGTAGAAAGCTTGCATTTGACAAGAAGAAAACATGAAAAGTCTTGGGTAGTGCAGCTAGCTACAGAAACCAAGAGGAAAGTCACGGAGTTAGTCAAGTCCTGTCCTATAGACATGAATGGACTGAGCATGAAGGTCGATTTGAATATTCTACCTTTAGGCTCTTATGACCGTTTAATTGGGATGGACTGGTTGGACCAACACCATGCCCTCCTGGAGTGTTGTAACAAGGAATTTACATGCTTGGATGAGGAGGAAAATAAGAAAATAGTCCAAGGAATTCCTAGAGTTGTTACTGTTAGAGAAATCTCAGCAATGCAACTGAAGAAGTGCTACAAAAAAGGTTGTCAATTGTTTGCAGCCCATGTGGAGGAAGCATCCAGAGATGAAGTCTCAAATATTGGAGACCATGCAATACTAACAGAGTTTGAAGACGTATTTCAGTAGGTACCCAGACTATCTCCGAAGAGAGATATCGATTTCTCTATAAATTTGATGCCTGGAGCATCTCAAGTGTCGAAAGCTCCTTATAGAATGAGTATGCCAGAGCTGAAAGAGTTTCAATTGTAGCTTGAAGAGCTTCTAAAGAAGGGGTACATTCACCCAAGCATGTCACCTTGGGGTGCCTCGGTCCTGTTCGTGAAGAAGAAGCATGGGATGTTGAGGCTGTGCATTGATTTCAGAGAGTTGAAAAAAGTAACTGTCAAGAACAAGTATCCTCTGCCGAGGATCGACGATCTTTTTGATCAGTTGAAAGGTGTGAAAATATTTTCAAAGATAGATCTCAGATCAGGATATCACCAGGTAAGAATAAAGGATGAAGACATCAACAAGACCACCTTTAGAACAAGGTATGGTCATTATGAGTTCATAGTGGTATCGTTTGGGTTGTCGAATGCACTTGTTGTTTTTATGTGCTTGATGAATGGTGTATTCAAGGACTATCTAGACAAGTTTGTCATATTCCTCCTAGATGAAATTTTGGTGTATTCCAAGTCAGAGGAAGAGCATGAAAAACACCTAAGGATGGTGCTGCAAGTGTTGAGAGAACACCAGTTGTATGCCAAGTTGAGAAAATGTTCATTTTATCAAAGGCAGATCCATTACTTGGGACACATTATTTCAGAAGAAGGGATCGTCATGGACCCTGAGAAGGTTGATTCCATCAAAGAATGGTCAGTGCCAAGGAATGTGGTGGAAGTTAGATCCTTTATGGGTCTAGTGGGCTATTACAGAAGGTTTATCGCAGGGTTCTCAAAGATAGCTCACCCTATCACTTCCTTGCAAAGGAAGGAGAAAAAGTTTCAGTGGACTGAAGAGTGTGAGAAAAGTTTCCAGTGATTGAAGCAGTTGTTAAACAGGGCTCCAATATTGAGGATTGAAGATCCGAATGTGGATTTCGTGGTGTGCACATATGCGTGTAAAGAAGGGTTAGGAGGATTTCTCGGTCAGAATGGATTTGTAATCTGTTATGAGTCCAGGAAGCCGAAAGAACACGAAAATAATTATGTTGCTCATGATTTGGAGTTGGCAGCAATTGTTCACGCTCTGAGGAAATGGAGGCATTACCTCATGGGAAGGAGTTTTGAACTCAGAACATACCATAATAGTCTGAAATATTTGTTTGATCATCCAACCTTAAATGCTAGACAAAGTAGGTGGCTGGAATTTCTATGTGAGTACAACTTTGAGATCAAGCATATCAAAGGAAAGGAGAATAAAGTGGTTGATGCACTCAGTAGGAGGGTGCATGAATTACATCCTACAACCATTAGCATGTATCGGACTGATATTAATAGAAAAATTATGGAGGCTGCAAATGTAGATCTGCAGTACAAAGAATTGGTAGCCAAGCTAAAGCAGGGTAAGATGCCACATAAGATGGAAATTTATAAATTGGAAACAGATGGAATACTATTGTACAAGAACATAATTTTTGTACCCAATGTTTAGTGCTTGAAACAGATGATTTTGTAGGAGATGCATAATGTGCCTTATGCAGGGCACCCTAGATATCAGAAAACAATAGCAGCGGTCAAGAGCCATTACTTTTGGTGGGGTATGAAGAGAGAGGTCGTTGAATACATCGCCAGATGTATGGAGTTCCAGAAAGTTAAAAGTGAGCATATGCACCCAGTAAGGTTTCTGCAACCTTTACCCATTCCTGAGTGGAAGTGGGAAGTACTAACGATGGATTTTATTATAGGATTGCCCAGAACAGCCAAGCTGCATGATTCGATCATGGTAGTGGTGGAAAAGCTTACAAAAGATGTCCATTTTATTCCACTGAAAACTACTCACAAGCCAACAGATGTTGTTGATATTTTCCTAAAGGAAGTGGCACGATTGCACAGGATTCCTAAAACGATTGTGTCTGACAGAGACCCAAAATTCACCTTGAATTTCTAGAAAGGATTCGGAACAAATCTGAACTTTAGTACAGCTTATCATCCTGAGTCTGATGGATAGATAAAGAGGCTGAACAGAGTAATAGAAGACATATTGAGAATGTATGTGATGGACAAACCATCAAGAGGGGAAGACTACCTGCACTTGGTAGAATTCACCTACAACAATCGGTATCATGCATCGTTGAATATGATCCCATTTGAAGCACTTTATGGAAGAAAGTGCAATACTCCAGTGGGATGGGATAATCCAGTTGATAGAGCAGTAGTTGGGCTAGAGTTGCTCAAGTAGATGGAGAACCAAATGATAAAATTTAAGCAGAATTTGAAAGTTGCCCAGGATAGGCAGAAAAATTATGCTGATAAGAACAGAACCCACAGAGAGTTCAAAGTGGGTGATCATGTTTTCTTGAAAGTGAAAGCTAACAGGAGTTCCCTGAAGCTGGGAAGTTGCGCCAAGTTGGTAGCCAGATTTTGTGGGCCATTTGAAATCCTGGAAAGGATTGGGCCAGTTGCATATATGTTTGCATTACCTACATCTATGACTGTACATAATGTGTTTCATGTTTCATTGCTTAAGAAATATATACTAGATGCTAATCATGTTATCGATTGGAATGTGATTCAGGTGGAACAAGAAGGTGTCCTGCAAGTGCATCCTGTGCGCATATTGGACAGGAAAAACAAACAGCTCTGGAATTGAGCTATAGGGCTTGTAAAGGTCTAGTGGACCTGGTACAGTCCTGAGGATGCAACATGGGAGCATGAAGATATTATGCAAGCAGAGTACCCGCATCTTTTTGAAAATTTTGAAAAACTTGCAGATGCAGTGTAAAGTTGCACTGAGGACAGTGCAAAAATAAGGGGAGGGGATTGTAATGTCCCCAAGGCTGAGCCCTATTGTAAATCATGTCTATGAAGTATAGATCTTGCACTATGAATTTTAATTATGTCTTATAGGCAGGTGAGCCAAGTTAATATAAGTTGGTGGGCTTATGTGTTATTAGGCCGGAGAGCCTAAGTGTTAAGGCTAGGAACCTGCTTTTGTATATGTAATCATGCAGAACATTAATAAAAATATAAACACCACTATGTACAAACTGACCATGATGAATGAGTGATGGGGGACTAAGCTTCCACAGAGTGGGTAAGGGATTGGGGGCTGGAAGGTTGGGAAGAGAGGCTAAGTGTTGAGCCTAGGGGCTTAAGTCTTTGGGAATAATATTTTAATATTATTCCAAAAGCCATATGAAATATATGTTTTATCCTAAGTTCCTTGGAAGGACGAGTGACTTCCAAATGGGAAGGAACGAGCTTCATGGGTGACAAGTGTCAACCCAAGCACATGCAGTTAAAACTGTTGAGTTGAGCCATGATGGGGGTTCCTCCTCCATTCTACCATGGACTGTCTGAACCATAAATCCCGTATGACCCCTGCAAGAATACCCTCACGCAACTCAGGGAAAACTAAAAAAGGCATGTGTTGATTTATGGAGGAGTCGATACACCCTCTGTCAAAATTGTCGAGTTTGTGTTCGACCTCCCATTCTCCATCCTCCATCTGAACTCGCGGGTGTCCAGGATCGACCTCTGTTTTAGTGTTTGTTCTAGGGAATCCTTACCTGAACCGTTAAGTCTCTGCATGGGATCTATGTACACCCTCACGCATCCCTAAAACCTGAGCCGTGAGTGTGTCCTATATTGTTGGTTGGGGAAAAACCGAATGTCCCATAATTGTTGAGCCTTGTTATGATGTAGCATCTATCTGTCACCAGTTTTGGGAATCATGTGTCTGTGTTTCTAGTGGACTGTTGTGGTCGTGCAGTGCTTGACTACGTGTGGCTTACAGACCATTGTATGTTCGTGTGGAGCCTCGTGGTTGCTCGACTGTGTTGGAAATTGAGTTGAAGGAAACAGGTTGTCTGGCCTGTGTGTAACACTCTCTCCAGGTGAGGGAGGTGGTTGTGGTTTAAGAGGTAGTTTGTCAGGCCTATGAGAAACTCCCTCCAGGTGAGAGAGTCTGTTGGGAAGTGGTTTTCTCCCAAAGAGAGTCCAGCACTAGCTTCAAAGCTCTGAGAATTCATGATCCAGCCTGTTGTTGAGGCCCAGATAGGGAGGTGAAGCACCGATGGACTGTTCTTGTGAAGGTGTATACTCTTGGGCGAAACAGGCATGTGGGGAATGAGAGTCTGTTAGTAATGGGAGTAAGAAGGCATCCTGGGAAGAATCCTTCCGGTTATTTTGTGGAGTTTTTCCTGTAACCTCAGCCTAGACTAGGATTCCTTTCCTTAGGTGGAGCTTAGTCCCAGCTCGGGGGTGACCCACTACTAAGAGTGATGAGTAGTGTGGTCTAAGGCTGGGAGGTTCATGGAAGGCATGTACGTGGTTGGTGGAATTACCACGGTTTCAAAGATAAGTATCAGCTTATGCTTAATATTATGTTTTGCATGCCTGTGATGCTTATATGTATCATGTATTTTGTTGTGCATATGAATTATTGTTAATGACAGGGATTTTTTTTATGTTAGCAGTAATATTGTGCTTAGTCTGAGTTAAATGTGTTTAATATGACTTAAATGCATGTTATTAATTAAGTATGAGAATGATGTTGTTCCACACAGTAACGTTTTCCCGACCAGTGGGATTAAGGCCAGGGGCGTTACAACTTGCCTCTTACTATAACTCGCCTCCTGCTATGACTTTCATTATCCTGCAATTCACCTCTTATTGAAACTTTCCTTTTGTTGCAAAACCCTTCCTTTTGCAACCTTCTCTCTCTCTGCAACACGCCTCCTCTTTTGTAACATGCCTCCTATGGAAAATTTCTATGTTGTAACATGTCTCCTACTGCAACACATATTCTTTAGTGACATTTCTTCTGTTGCAACTCGTCTCCTACTATGATATGCCTCTATTGAAATGCATGTTCAATTACTGCAACTCAACCATCCTCACACTACAACTTACATCCTGTTGCAACACACATCCTGTTGCTACAACACAGATCTTATTATCATACGCTTTTGTTTCAACACGTATCAGTTGTGACACAACTCTACTATAACATGTTTCATGCTGTAGCCTCCTACTGCAACAAATTCATTTGGATGTGTCTATTGTTGCAACATGCTTATACTGCAACACATATGTCGTTGTAACACATCTACACATGTGGTTGCAAGACATCTTCGGCATGCCTTTGGATACAATACATCTCATTTGAAACACATCTCTTGTTACAGCCTCTTGCTGCAACATACATCTTGTTGCAACTTTCTTATGTTGTAACACATATTATTCTACTACATCATTTTGTTTCAATCACAACCTTCCTACAAGGAACTTGCATAATGATATCATACATAATTTTTCTCGACTATCATAGGAATCACTCATAGGTATACAATTATCCGGAAAATGAATGTAAATTCATCAAATATGCAAACAACACAACATCATACACACAGAAAGGTTAAATATGTAAATGATCAACTCTTTTATTCATCATACAAGTTACAATACAATGGCTCAATGACCAGATATGAGCTTACAATCTTTGTTGGGTTTTCAAGCCAGAATCCATGGCAACCTCAACCACTTCTCATGCTCCTATATCACGATATTTCTCCTCTTGTCAGTTTTGTAAGTGCCTCTATAATCTCTTCAATGTTGTGTTTTATTCCTCCTAGAAATTATTCACTTCAGTTTCCAAGGTTTCTCATGCCCTTTCATCTTTAGATTTTCATTTCATTCATTCATCAATGACTCTTCTCTTGTTGTGCATCCTTCCATATTCATCCCAACAACACACTCCCTTCAACACGTCTACAAATGTTTATGTAACAACTTTACCTCTACAAAATAACCATCCATGCACTTATCCATTCTATAGAAACACTCCCAACTGCCCCACTGATGAAACTTTGTAACATTATTTCGATCTGTAGTAATGTTGTCACTCCCTACAATGAAACCATTCACAACCTTCCACAAGCCAATCACTATTGTAACAACTCTATCACGTCCTTGCAACTTCCTTCATCGTGTCATCCCCAAGATAACTGAGATGCTCTTGCATCAGAATCCCCAATTTTCAAGAAAGAATACCCCCATGCTTATGGGGTAAATCATCCACATGTAGAGTTGTCCAATGCAACCCTCCAATGTTGCACTCCCAACTCTACAGTCATCATTTGCTATACACTTCAATCTGTAAGATATCTTCCTTCTTTGCACATTTCTTTTTTAAATTCATTTTTTTCCTTCATTGCACATCAATCTACAAGAACACAAAAATATTCTCGTCATGCATATCTATAATTTTCATTTTATTCATGTTGCAACTCAACTTTTTGCATCAATTCAACTTGTGGTAATGCTACCTTCTCCACCTCTCTTTATTCATTACCACAAGCAATAATCACGTGTTTTTTAGTCATGCATCACCTGCACAATTTGATATGGGTCAAGTCTAATCCAGGACACACCACTTCCCTTTTTCATGCAATGTACAAAGTGCCTTGAGTGCATCTAGCTACTTATGCTCAAAACTACACAACATGGAGTCACATGCTCCCATGTTACACCTCCATTCAGTCAATCCACATCACCTATAAAACTCGATTTGAGCCATGTCCATTCCAAGACATCCCAATGTCCTTTTTCATGCAGTGTACAAAGTGCCTTCGGTGCAACCAACCACTCATGCTCAAAACTACACAACATGGAGTCACATGCTCCCATGTTACACCGCCCGTGACTCAATCCACAACCATACACAAACTTCCTCAATTGGGGATTCTATCATCGTATACACATTCTTTAAAATTACAAGAGATAGCCTTCAAGATTTTTCTTCTCCATGCAACACCTTCGTGCTTGGTCCTCAACAACCTTCACTCTTCTGACATTCTTCTGCAACATGTCATTTAGTCTCTACCTCTCCCATGCTTATAAACATACAACCACTCTCCATGCATATCTACTAAATGATAAATGGATTTATCATGGGATTTATTTGATTATAATGTCACTTCCATAAATGACTAGGGTTCCTTCCTCCACGTGGAAACCAACATTGGCTTGGTGGTCTTCATTTTTATTTTTATTTCTTAAGACCTAGAGAAAATATAGTTGGACATTATCATTGATTAAGTATAGGTACCTTTGTACGATTCTAATCAATCCAATGTTTCAAGGAAGTCTCTACATGGCAAGGGATCTTATGATGATGGAGGAGTAGCATATCATCATCAAAACTTTAATTACTCTTTCTTTAAGAATGAACAATCCTTAAAATATTCCCATGGTATTTGCTTCCTTATTGATGGTGACTCCCTATCACAATACATATTCTACTTACTTATTTCCCTTCGGATTGAAAAGAATCCATCTTTTTCCTCCTTCCCTTGGGTTTAGTTTTGAAGCTATGTTGAAAAACAAGATATGTTTCTTTCTATCTACTCTCCATTGCAATAACTAGCCATTTCTCAATTTGAGATGTCATTTGAAAGATTAAATTAGTTTCTTCAACTAATAATTGAGAGGTTAAGGAATGAAGAGATTAATGGCTTGATCCAGGTCCTATATTCCACTTAATATAGATATGAATAGAACCAACCTATACCATTATAATGGATGGTTTCAAATAGGAGGCATTTCCCCTGAGTTGCTACCCTTCATAGCATGAAGGTTTCATGTCAAAATATTACTTTCTTTCTTATGAGCCAAAATTCCCAACATAAATAAATTGATATTATGTCCATACCCTTTTTAGAAGCAATTTTTGAGCTATATTCCCATTGTAGTGTTGAAATGCTGACAAAGACATGCCTCCAAATTTGTGGCATGTTAGGGGGCATTGAAGCTCTTCAAACTCTATGTCCCATACAGAGAAAGTAAATTCACATTCTAAAAATAGATGGCATTTGGTTTCTTCACCTGTAAGATAGAGGGGGAACCTATAATTTCCACACACTCCTCTTCTTAGTAGGTTTTCCATTATTAAAGTAGGTTTTCCATTGTTAAAGCTTTTCCTTGAGATAGAATCCAACTGAATATTCTTACTTTTGGGAGGCTATTTCCCCTAAAAAAAATTCCAAAATCCTAATCTAGGGGGAAGATTCATACTTTCTATCTTAATAACATAACCTAGTTTGATAGAATATACATTCTCAGTAGGGCCCCATTTGTTTCCATCCTCCATTCCGATTTGTATGGGAACTAATCCATGGAGTTTCAAGGAAAAAGATGATATCTGAGATTTAAGATTTTATGGGAGGAGGAGGGATTTCCATCCTAATCATCTTCCATTTTCCCATGAGGAAAGGTGAAAGAGGGTTTTGATTCCTTCCCTTGATAATAGTCCTTGAGGTTGTGAAGAGATGTATCTTGATATCGCTATTGTCTACCTATGATCTTGCCATTTCATATATTGACGATTTTCCATTCCGAGATATCCAAGGGAAGTAATTTTTATCGCTATTGTCTACATATAATCTTGACATTTCATATATTGATGATTTTACATTCCCAGGTATCCAAGGCAAGTAATTTTTATTGCTATTGTCTACCTATGATCTAGACATTTCATATATTGATGATTTTCCATACCCAAGTATCGAAGGAAAATAATTTTTATCGCTATTGTCTACCTATGATCTTGACATTTCATATATTGATGATTTTCCATTCCCATGTATCCAAGGAAAGTAATTTTTATTACAGGAATTACCAATATGCATAGTCACTAGATAGGGGATCCTTTGACCTCTGGTATGGTGGAGTCCAAGATTTGCAACCAACTACCCAATAGAATTTTTTTGGAGGACTTCCTTCCACCACATCGGGGCACCTATGATCATTCATTGCAAGATTTTTACACCCATTTTCAAATGCATGAAGACCGAGTCTTTGATCACCAATCCCCCTTAGTCCAATGGAGCATGCACTATATTCAAATGAATCAGGTGATACATTTATTATTGGTTCTCCCTCCTTGCCAAAAATGATTTATAATTTATCTCCCTATGGATTGGATGATACCTACTCAAGCCAAAAGATCCATTCATTGATAAATAAGTGTAGAGAGAATATATTTGATTAATGCCACTCTTCCTCGTGGATTTCACCATTTTATCTTTCTAAATAATGGATCCATGGTTAGATGCCTTTGGATGTTTCAAAGATATGGGGATTCCCATGTATTTGAATGAGGTCCATGGATGAACAAGAGAGAAATCTAGAGTTTTGGTGAGACGTGTTCCATATAGAGATGTTTCTCTTGCATTTATTGATCTTGCCTACAAAGGATGACAAATGGGAACCTAAGGTGTATTTAAATATTTTGGCTATTGCCACTGCATCTCCACCCAACTGAATTTTGTTATTTGCAAATGGTGAGTGGTTGATTGGTTTTACCCCTCTAAAAATTTGGATATCCATGATGGTTCTTGCCCTTATCTCTTTCTTAAGAATCCTCTCAATCATTTATTCCATTAGGATGTAAGTCATTAGAGATAAGGTGCATCCTTAGTGAAGGCCTCTTCTACACTAGAATAAATTAGTTGGTCTGCCATTAACCCAAGATGATATCCATGGATGTTCAATGTAGGCTCTTATCCAATTTATGAATGGAGAGAAAATCCAAACTACTTGAAGACTGTATAAATGAATGATTGCATAACTCTATCAAAATCATTAAGTATGCCTATTTTCATAGCCATACCTTGTTCATTTTATGTCGAACTTGAGTGAATCGTCTCTTGCACCAAAATTATATTCTCTATTATTTACCTCTAATAGACAAAGACCCCTTGATTCCCAAAGATAAGTTAAGGTATAAATGATTGGCTGTGATCTTGGACATGATTTTATAGGATGTATTTTAAAGAGAAATCAGGTGGAACCTTGCAAATGAGGTGGGGTTGTTCTCTTTAGGAATGAGAGATAGAAATGCAAAGTTGATCCACCCTCCCACTTTGGATTTAATCCTTGAACTTTCCATCTTATGACATAGATCCCCTTTGATAATGTGCCACCAATCTTGGAGAAAGTAGATAGTGAATCCATTCGGTCCTCAATATCTGTCTATATATAGGCCCCACCTAGCTTTAATGACGACTTATTTTTCTTTGAATTCCATGACCATCGCTCTATCATCTTCCTCTATAACTATATTTAGAATTACCTAAAAAAAATCATATGCCTCAATTTCGAAGTCGGGATTCTATTCTAAATAGAGATATTTGTAATTATGATGTGCAACTACCCTTATTACATCAAAGCCTTGAATGCACCGACTCATTTCTAACGGGATATATTGGACACGGTTCCTTATTTTCCTTGCCTAGTCTTGCTTATGGAAGAACAATGTGTTTGTATCTCCTTACTTCAATCATATACTTTTGGATTTCAATCACCAATTCTCTTTCTCTTTACTAATGCATGATGAAGATTTTCTATTTTCCTTATCTCCTCTTGTTGCATCCAAGGTGTGACTTCCTAATCTTCAATTATCATTTCGTGGTCACATAGCTTCCTTTGTAGATCATCTCCTTCCTTGGGTAGGGATATAAATTGGGATTATACTTACTCTTTAAGGCTCTACTTGGTGGATTTTATCTCCAGTTCTAAGATGAATGAGGGGATGTGTGGATCAGTTGATTCCATGTTGATTCAATGACCATCATTATGCTTAGGCCATGCAACTAGATAGGGTTGAATCTAAATGGGATAGTCCCATAATTAATATATTCTTGTGGATTGAACAAGATGAGATTATGATCAAAGATTGTTGATAGGAGGATTGAAGAGGAGATCTAGATGTTATCTAACAAAAAGGTACATTGGATGAGGAAGTGATCCAATCTTTGTGCTATATGACCCAAACCCAATCACTTGTTTGTCTTTGGGTACTTTCTTTTCTTTGGTTTTGGGTCATAGAGATCTTAATATGCTACCAAGTTATCTACTACCTCCCTAATTGGATCTCTAACAAACATCCATCCTCTCTTTTCCACTAGTGATAGAAGTATATTAAGATCTCCAACCAGAATTTTATGATAAGAAAGATTGGATTCCCCATGGTCTTAGGTGGCGTTCTAACATTTGTTTTATCCCTCTAATGGATTTGAGCATATAATTATAAAGGGAGATATGCCTAAGAGTCATTTTGATAAAAAAAATTGAATACATTTAGTATTGTATGGCGATCATTTGGATCTAGTGTATAGTTTATTGGTCCCATAAAGTATAGTTCTTCCCTGGCTTTTTGGTCACTTGTTATTGCTCCATTACATTATTTCCATATTGTTTTTCTTAAATCCATCATAATATATTGACCTGTGGTTGTCCCTTGTAGGAGAATGATAACCAACCTCACCTCTTTTATTAGGTTTCTAATTTCTTCTATCTTAGTTTCACTACCCATTCCCCTAATATTCTAGGAAAAAACTTTCATTTGTTAATCCTTTGCATTTTGAAACTCGCTATAAATGATACCAAGAATTCCACGTTGATTGTATTTCCATATTCTTTTTCTTATTGAAAACATCCTCTCTTTTCTCCTTGATTGTTGATTGTATTTCCATATTCTTTTTCTTATTGAGAACATCCTCTCTTTTCTCCTTGTTTTTCTTCTAGCTCAGTTTTTTTGGAAGTTTGTCATCCTCTTCCTATGTGCTTTACTAAGCTTTTTTCTGGTTATGACACCATTTCATAAACACTTTAAAAAGGGGCTAGAGGGTTTGGGATGCTATAGTGATTTGAGAGGAGATAAAGTTCATAGTTGAGGAGAGAGTTTGCTAAGCTTTTATTTTTTTCTGATTATGACACCACTTCATAAACTCTTTGAAAAGTGGCTAAGGGGTTTGAGATGCTATAATGATTTTTCATAGTGGAGAAGAGAGTGGTGGAGGGATGGAGTTGACCAAAGGGGACACATAGTAATTTGGGAGGAGATATAATGATTTGGGAGGAGATCAAAATTCATAGTTGAGAAAGAGAGTGGTGGAGGGACGGAGTTGACCAAAGGGGACACACATAGTAATTTGGGAGGAGATCAAAGTTCATAGTTGGGGAGAGAGTGGTGGAGGGAGAGAGTTGGCCAAAAGGAACACACAACTAGAAGGTGAGAGGGATAGGCAAGGACGAGGTTGGAGAAGGTTGACTATGAGAGATAACCATAGAGGGAGTAAAGGGTGAAGAATTCTAATACATAAAAATAAATAAAAAAATTAATTAATTAAAATAAATAAAAAATTATAAAAATAAAATTATAAAATATTTTGTAATTCCAAGATATTGGTCTGCACATTAACCATGACTTTAGAAGCAAAGTTGTTCAGTAACGCGGAATCTTCCATCTCCCCATTGATTTTAGTAGTAAAGTCGACCATCTCTCCATTGATTTTAGTAGTAAAGTTGATTAGTAATGTAAAATATTGTTTTTTCTGTTGGGGGTAGTGAAGAAATTAGGGGAGTCCATGATCAAGTTGAATAAGAAAAGGGTTGAATTGTTGAAATCAGTGTGTGAGAGGGTCTGTCCTATAAGCTATTATTAGCCTGGTGGACGTTAAAATTAATTTTTCTTCTACCCTCAAAAATCATCATGAAAGAATTGATAGTTCTTGAACATTCAAATATTATCTCGGAATTCCCAACTTAAAATAAAAAAGAGATTGAAAAATAACAGATTTCTTTGAATTCTCGACGCAAAGAGACTTAAAAATGGCGGACATGAGAGAGAAAAACGAGAAATAGCGGACATGAGAGAGAAAAATATAAAATTGCCAAACTACATCGTAGAAGGTGCAAAAGACACTAGAATTTATTCAATGCCGTGGGATAAACTGTGAAAGAGACAAGCCACGTCTACTATTGTCAATGATCACTTTTTTTTATTATTATTCATCGGGTGAATTACTTAACTGCCCATATATCAAGTCGGATTCGAGATATCCTTCAAAAATAAAAGACATTACTACTTTGTTTTGAATGTGGCTAGAATTAAGAGGGCGCCAACTATGCCAGAAGAGTGACCAGGGTAAGAATTTTAAAATTGAATAGTTCATCAAATTTTATGGTTTTGATAATTTCACTGTCAGTTTTGGACAGTTTCAAGTTTCAATTAAAAGAAGGTTGATGGGTAGAGGAATTTTTAATAGTTTTAGATTGTTTTAATAAAAAAAAGGTGATGGGTAGGAGGGATTTTTAACCACATACAAATTGTTTGTCACATTTACTTATGTTATTTTATAATAATATTTCAAGTTAATTGTTTCATAAAATCTTTTCTGAATAGAATTTGATGAAGAAATTGTATGTCAAGTCACGTCCTTTTTTTATGAGACAATTATAATTAGATTGAAGTAGCTATCAAAAAAAATGACATAAGGAAACTTAACCTTGACATGATTATCATGTTGGGAAGTATATGATTGGTCAATTAAACCTTTAATTTAAAGAAGAATATGACCTAAAATCTTATCAGAGATAGAAATTGATGGGCAAATTGAGTATTACCTCTTTTTGTTTTAGAAAATTAGATATTATTTATGAGAAAATTAACTTGAAGTAGTTATAAAAAAAAATTGTGATTTTCTGATAGCTACTTCAAGCTAAATTGTCTCATAAAATCTTTTAAGACTTTATGAGACAATTAACTTGAAGTAGCTATCAAAAATGACATAAGGAAATTAGCTTGAGAAAATTGCAAGGCACGTCCTCTTTATGAGACTACTAGCTTGAAGTAGATATCAAAAAATGACATAAGGCAACTTAAAGTTCACATGATTATCATGTTGGGACTTATATGATTAGTCAATTGGACCTTTATTTTAAAGAAAAATAAGCCTTAAAATTTTTTTTTAGAGAGGTAATTTGATGGGCAAATTACTCTCATCTTCTTATTAAGAAAATTAACTCCTCTTTATGAAAAAAAAATAAAATTTGATGTACAAATTATTAGTCATAATCCTCTTTATGAGAAAAAGAAAACTAGCTTGAAATAGCTATCACAAAATGATATAAAGGCAACTTTAAGTTGACATGATTGATCTCAATGCACTCAGATCGTGACGTTATGATTGATCAATTACCTGGTTACAACAATTTAACCTGTCAAGTTGTTTCTTGAAAATTTGAAGGGACAATATAATTAAATCATATATTTTTTTATTTGAAATTTTGAAATGATAGTTGAATAATTGAAACTAACCTGTTACTAACAGTTTCAATTATTTTCTCAAAAATGGATAATTTTTATTGCACGCTTTCACTCTTCCTAGTGGATTTAACCATTGGGAACCCCACTGAGTCATTTCTTTCTTTCTTTTTTTTTTTCTTTTTTTTTGTCTAAATAATGGATCCTTGGTTAGATTCCTTTGGATGTTTCAAAGATATGGGGATTCCCATGTATTTGAATGAGTTCCATGGATGAACAAGAGAAAATTCTAGAGTTTCGGTGATCTACAAAAGAATTTGGTGAGACGTGTTCCATCTAGAGATGTTTCTCTTGAATTTATTGATCTTGCCTACAAAGGATGACAAATGGGAATCTAAGTTGTATTTAAATATTTTGGCTATTACCACTACATCTCCACCCAACAAAATTGTGTTGTTTACAAATGGTGAGTGGTTGATTGGTTTTACCCCTCTAACAATTTGGATATCCATGATGCTTCTTGCCCTTATCTCTTGCTGAAAATTCCTTAAATTAGTTGGTCTGCCATTAACCCAAGGTGATATCCATGGATGTTCAATGTAGGCTCTTGTCCAATTGATGAACTGGAGAGCAAATCCAAACTACTTGAAGACTGTATAAATGAATAAATGTATAACTCTATCAAAATCATTAAATATGTTCATTTTCATAACCATACCTTATTCATTTTATGTCTAACTTAAGTGAATTGCCTCTTGCACCAAAATCATATTGTCTATTATTTTCCTTTACTAGACAAAGACCCCTTGATTCCCAAAGATAAGATATAAACGATTGGCTGTGATCTTGGACATGATTTTATAGGATGTATTTTAAAAAGAGATAAGGTGGAGCGTTGCAAATGAGGTGGGGTTGTTCTCCTTAGGAATGAGAGATTGAAACGCAAAGTTGATCCACCCTCCCACTTTGGATTTAGGCCTTTAACTTTCCATCTTATGACATAGATCCCCTTTGATAATGTTCCAATAAGCGTGGAGAAAGTGGATAGTGAATCCATTCGATCCTCGAGATTTGTCTATAACCTAGCTTTAATGATGACTACTTCTTTGAATGCCATGACCATCGCTCTATCATCTTCCTCTCTAACTATATTTAGAATTACCTACAAAATTTCATGTGCCTCAATTTCCAAGTTGGGATTCTATTCTAAATAGAGATATTTGTAATTATGATGTGCAACTACCCTTATTACATCAAAGCCTTGAATGCACTCAATCATTTCTAACGGGATATCTTGGACACGGTTCCTTATTTTCCTTGCCTAGTCTTGCTTATGGAAGAACAATGGGTTCGTATCTCCTTCTTTCAACCATATACTTTTGGATTTCAATCACCAATTCTCTTCCTCTTTATTGATGCATGATGAAGATTTTCTATTTTGCATATCTCCTCTTGTTGTATCTAGGGGTGACTTCCTAATCTCCCATTATCATTTGGTGGTCACATAGCTTCTTTTGTAGGTCATCTCCTTCCTTGGGTCGAGATATAAAATGGGATTATACCCATTCTTTGAGGATTTACTTGGTGGATTTTATCTCCAGTTCCGAGATGAATTAGGGGATCCTTGGATATGTTGATTCCATCTTCATTCAATAACCATCATTATGATTAGGCCATGCAACAAGATAGGGTTCAATCTAAATGGGATAGTCCCATAATTAATCCAACAAAAATGTACATTGGATGAGGAAGTGATCCAATCTTTCTTCTATATGACCCAAACCCAATCACTTGTTTGTCTTTGGATACTTGCTTTTCTTTGGTTTTGGGTCATATAGATTGGTTTTGCATGAATTGGTTGTCACATTCCAACAGTGTATTTTGTCTTTCCCAATTGATCCACTACCCTTTTAATTGGATCTCTAACAAACATTCATCCTCTCTTTTCCACCAGTGATAGAAGTATATTTAGATCTCTAACTAGAATTTTGTGATCAGAAAGACTGGATTCCCCATGGTTTTAGATGGCGTTCTAACATTTTGTTTATCCCTGTAATGGACTTGGGCATATAATTATAAAGGTAGATATGCTTAAGAGTCATTTTGATAACAAATTTTGAATAGATTTAGTATTGTATGGCGATCATTTGGATCTAGTCTATAGTTGATTGGGCCCATAAAGTATAGATCTCCCCTAAGGCTTCTTGGTCACTTGTTGTTGCTCCATTGTATTCTTTCTATATTGTTTTTCTTAAATCCATCATAATATCTTCTCGTGTGGTTGTCCATTGCATTGTAGGAGAATGATAGCCAACCTCTCCTCTTTTATTAGGTCTCTAATTGCTTCTATCTTAGTTTCACTACCCACCTCGTCCCATTTCCCTAATATTCTAGGCGAAAACTTTCATTTCTTAATTTCACTACACACCTGGTCCCATTCCCCTAATATTCTAGGCGAAAACTTTCATTTCTTAATGCTTGGCATTTTGGAACTCCCTATAAAGGATTCCAAGGATTCCATGTTGATTGTATTTCCATATTCTTTTCCTTATTGGGAACATCCTCTCTTTTCTCCTTGTTTGTCTCCTAGCTCGATTTTTTTGGAAGTTTGTCATCCTCTTCCTATGCGTTGCTAAGCTTTTTTTTTTGGTTGTGACATCACTTCATAAACACTTTAAAAAGGGGCTGGGGGTTTGGGGCGCTATAATGATTTGAGAGGAGATCAAAGTTCATATTTGGGGAGAGATTTTTCTAATCCTTTTTTCTGGTTATGACACCACTTCATAAACACTTTGAAAAGTGGCTAGGGGGTTTGGGACGCTATAGTGATTTGGGAAGAGATCAATGTTCATAGTTAGGGAGAGAGTGGTGAAGGGAACACAAAGAGTTGGCCAAAGGGAACAAACATAGAAAAATGAGAGTGAAAAATATAAAATGGGCAAACTATATCGTAGAAGGGGAAAAATAAATTATAATTTATGCAATGAAGTGGGATCAACCTTTGTGTGACAGGAGTCGCTCTTCTTGCTCAAAGCTGTGTTGAGCATCCGTCTCAATAAAAAGTTTTTGTGAAAGGATCAACCTTTGTGTGACAGGAGTCGCTCTTCTTGCTCAAAGCTGTGTTGAGCATCCGTCTCGGGGCCATTTCTATGAAAGAGGTGAGAGTATGCTCTGTTGTTTGAGACGTTGTTTCTGGTGAAACAACCTTCCTGATGCACTGCAAGTGTGACAGAGCTGCGAATGCAAGAGGAAGCCATTGCATGAATGAGAGAGAGTTGCAAGGGTGAGTTTCTACTTAATATGCGCGCAGAGATCTGTGTCCTGCGTTGTGGAAGAGATTCATTGCCAGAGAAACGATAGCCTGTTATCATCGTTGTCTGAAACTTTTGGAGGGTGTTATCGGTGCATATCACGGCTCTGTGGGTGGCGTGATAACCGTCAGTTTCGGTATTATCACAGTCTGCAAGGAGGGACGAAAACCAGTGACCCGTCAGTGATCACATTTTCTTTTGGTACGCTGCGAATGGAAAGTCATGGTTGATCACTTATTTTGTGTGCTACAGGTAGATGCAATAAAGGTAAAGGCATAGCGCATTTTCAAAATCTTTTGAAAGCACAAGATATATTTTATTAAAGAATATCTTTTAATAGTGAGGTGACGATTCTGGATCTGTGGGAGGACAAGACTGGTCGGGCGGTGGACGATGTGAAGAAGCAGCCCGAGGAAGAAGCGGAGGTCTTTGTGTTCAAGGCAGCAACGGTAATAGTTAAGTTAAATGATGAACATTTTTTTTTATACGGAGTTGTAAGCAATTATATGTAAATCGGCATATGTAAAGTGATAGGAGGGTATTTGTCTCATGAGATTACATGTAATTGATCATATTTAAAGGTTTGGTGAAATTCCAATGTAAATGGGCTTGGAGGTAAGTAACGAATGCTTATTTCGCTGACTTGGCTCGATTTGGTCAAGTGAATGTTCATGTTAAGGTTAAGCTAGGACTCCATTGAAAGTTCTCTGGAGGTGAGCTTGTGTCAAGCTCACTTGGTTGGCTTCGTCTATTTTTTCGCCAAGATCTTGAATACAGAGTTCGAGGTGGAGCATTGAAGGTGCTCAAGATCGCGACATGAGATTTCTTTGCAAAGCTCAAGTAATTATTGTATGGCCTGAAACTCGAGAAAGCAAGTTTGTACAAGATGTTGAATCCTTCACGGTGAGCCAATTTTTACAAGAAGTGACTGTAACCATTGTGTTTCTGGTACTCACTATCTTGATGTTTAGATTGTTGACAATATGCTTATAACAAGCAGTAGCATGGCTAAGATCAACAGGTTGGTTCAGTTGACTTGGACATTAGAGATGAAGGATCTGGGAGCAACAAAACAATCTTGAGCATATAAATACACAGAGACGGGATTGATGGTAAGATTTGGGTTATCACAACTTGAGTACATGGTAACGATACTCAAGAAATTCGGTATGAATGATGTGAAACTGGTAAAATATTTTTTGGCTTTCCATTATAAGTTTTCTTCAGGTTTGTGTCCAAGTTATGAAGAAGAAAAGGGTTATATCTCTCCTGTATGGTATGCTAGTAGAAATATTGATGATTGCGATGAAAGGATGAGATATTTCACGTGCAGTTGGTGTTGTCAGTGGTCACATGACAAATCCAAGTGGGTGTTGTCAGTGGTCACATGACAAATCCAGGTGGAGCAGTGAAATGAGTACTTCGGTTTTGGAAGCACTAGTATCACCTATCTTTAGCTTGCAAGAAGGTAATGAATGGACAATGGCATGGCATCAGGTAAATTTTTGTCAAGGTGGAGATTGTTGGAATGCGACAACCAATTCACGGTTGTTTTCAACAAGATATTATTCTTGGTTTTAGTTAAAACTAATTAGCAAGAATAGGGGTAGCATTTAATGTATTCAGTTTTGTATAACTGAAGGAGGAGTTGTATAAATGTCAATGTCTTAGAGGCATTTGATGAGTAAGAGCTTAGAGCCCTCTCCTGGGCTGCCCGATTGCCTAACACTGGATGTAAACTCCTGATTCCTGATAATAGAAATACTTTGCCATTGTCCCGTGGATGTTTCCCTTAGAAAGTTTTACCAAGTAAATATTTTGACTACTATGTAATTGTGTGATTGAATCTGTTGTACATCTGTATGTTTCTGCTGTGTGTTAGATCTCGGTGAGCTTATAGCCCAACATACACTGGAATTTATTCAATGCAGTGGGATCAACTATGAAAGAGACAAGTCGTGTCTACTATTGTCAATGATCACTTTTTTTATTATTATTCATCGGGTGAATTACTTCACTGCCCATGTATCAAGTCGGATTTTAGATATCCTTCAATAATTAAAAGACATTGCTTTGAATGTGGCTAGAATTAAGAGGGGGGCAACTATGTGAGAAGAGTGACCAAGGTAGGAATTTTAAAATCGAATAGTTCGTCAAATTTTATGGTTTTGATAATTTAACTGTTAGTTTTTGATAGTTTCAATTAAAAGAAGGTTGATGGGTAGAGGATTTTTAAGTCAAATCACATCTTTTTTATGAGACAATTACAATTAGCTTGAAGTAGCTATCAAAATACGACATAAGGAAACTTAACTTTGACATGATTATTATGTTGGGAAGTATATGATTGGTCAGGTTGATGGGTAGAGGATTTTTAAGTCAAATCACATCTTTTTTATGAGACAATTACAATTAGCTTGAAGTAGCTATCAAAATACGACATAAGGAAACTTAACTTTGACATGATTATTATGTTGGGAAGTATATGATTGGTCAATTAGGTCTTTAATTTAAAGAAGAATACGACCTATAATAAGGAAACTTAACTTTGACATGATTATTATGTTGGGAAGTATATGATTGGTCAATTAGGCCTTTAATTTAAAGAAGAATACGATCTATAATTTTATGAGAGATGAAAATTGGTGGGCAAATTGAGTGTCACATCTTTTTTTGAGAAAATTAACTACTATTTATATGAGAAAATTAGCTTAAAGTAATTATAAAAAAAATGTGGTTTTATGATAGTTACTCTAGATTAAATTGTCTCATAAAAATTTTAAGGCATTACGAGACAATTAGTTTGAAGTAGTTATCAAAAATGACATAAAGAAATTAGCTTGAAAAAATTGCAAAGCACCATCTTCCTTCTCAGACTACTAGCTTAAAGTAGCTATCAAAAACTGACATAAAGCAACATAAAGTTGACATGATTATCATGTTGGGAGTTATATGATTGGCCAATTAGATCTTTAATTTAAAGAAGAATAAACCTTAAAATTTTCTTAGAGATGTAATTCGATGAGCAAATTGCATATCACATCTTATGAAAAAAATTAGCTCCTCTTTAAATGATGTAATTTGATAGAGAAATTACTAGTCATAGTGGTCCTCTTTATGAGGAAAAGAAAAATAGCTTGAAATAGCCATCACAAAATTATATAAGTTGACATGATTGATATCAATGCGCTCAGATCGTGACGTTATGATTGATCAATTACCTTTACAAAAATCTAACATGTCAATTTGTTTCTTGAAAATTTGAAGGGACAATATAATTAAATCATAAAAAAAATTATTTGAAATTCTGAAATGATAGTTGAATAATTGAAACGATATAAATTGCGTTACATGGTTACAACAATCTAACCTGTTACTATCAGTTTCAATTCTTTTTTCAAAAATGGATAATTTTCAATGCACGCTTTCACTGGCCCTGGATGGCAATAACTATTATTGCTGGTTGAAGATATTCTTCAATATTAGGTACGTGTCAAATACGCTTCCATTGTCCATATTTCGACATCAGCTCTACCGAGGGAAGAGTGCATTACACGGTTCCATTAAATCAAACTAGCATAATTATCAGATTCAGGCATAGTTATCAGATTTTTAAAAATAGTTTTCAGATTTAGCCTTATCAGTTAAAAGAAATTTGAAAATTTATCGATTGTTAGCTGTATCAGGTAAAAGAAATTTGAAAATTTAACGATTGTTGGATTTGTTTATAGGTTTTTCTTTATTTTGGATGATATAATTTTTTTCTCAACAGAAACAGAAGTATGGTGATCTTGGAAAGTTTCTCTTAATGTTTTTCGAGCACATAAAGAAAATTCTAAAGATCCGAACAAAACAACCAATGAATCTATCATTTCTGTAACAGTAATGGAGATGCAAATCTGACCTATAAAAAACTGATCCATGAATATGGCCCTCCATTATAAAGATGTGACACTCATCTTTAGGGAATGCTAGGGAATGCGTGTGTTACCATGACTGTCATTTTTAAAAACAATATACAGCATGAGTAAGCCTAATGGTTAAGAACCCACCTATTTTCTTTTAAAAGTCACTAGTTCAAATCCAAAGATTTAAATAGTTAACAGATGGATGAGAAGAGAAATTTTATAGTCCTAACAACAATTTCAAGAACATTATTATTACTAGCACATGAAAATAATTGATAAGATTTTTTTCTTCAAACCTTGTTTATCTACATAACTTCTTTAATCTTCTGTTTCTCTGGCATGTAATGAGCCAGCCATAAACTTTTCACAAAAATATCTATAGTTTTTTCGAGGTATAAAAAAAAATTGAAATGCAAAAGGGATGGTGCCAAATAGCAGTGTCATTTTTTTCATCTTCCAATAGTAGATCTGACTTTAATAGCAGAACCTGTAGGGACGGGTTTTTAATGCGCACCTTTGTGTAGAAAGCAAGGCAGCACAAGAACTTGATGCCCTTGAACAGAAGACGAAAGAGATACCAGGAGCTGTGTGACCACGAAAGCAGAATTCCCTCCCGCCGGGGCTGTAAAATTTGAGAAAATCTCTGGAAAAATGGGAAATGATTGCACAGAGACAATCTGCCACACAAGATAAATGTCCCGAACCAAGTCGATAGAAGCCACACAGACAACTTCATCAGACCCACGGCTGCATGCACTAAGCGTTCGGACATATATCCTGCAACCTGTTTTAAAAAACAAACAAATTAAAGAGACCGTTTGCTGTTTTAAAAAACAAACAAATTAAAGAGACCGTTGAAAAGTTTGCATACCAAAACCTAATGTCAGCACCATTCTTGAAACAAAAAAGTTAAAGGATGCTCTAAATTCTGCATATATACACTTTCTAAACTTAATTTCAGCTCAATTATCATCTCTTCTTGCTAGATCTGTTGGTTTTCGGTATTCTTTTAGTTTGCAGCGGCGAGATCTATTTCGCTAAAATTGTCAAAAAATTGCAAAACACTAACACACCACTGGCAGGACTGAAGCATGAGGAAGTTGTATTATCTACTTGCATTCACTGACCAGAAAAGTGGCACTTGACTTTCAAACCCATTATTTGCATAATCAGTAAACTGTTATCGTCCAAACTAGATTCATATATATCATTTGTATGTACTCACTTCATGTCGACTGCATTGAATTTTCGAATTTAACCTAAACCTAAAGCCTAAAGAAGAGAAAAATGATGAATAAATATCTTACATGGTCAGGGATTCCAGCAGAGGAGGCCGAAATTCCATAAAACGATCGAAGTTCACCATTGTCCTCCGCATTATTACCGTTTGACATTCCATCCAAATCCAGCGAAGGTACGATAGCGTCACAGAGAGCAGTCAAAGCTTCCATCTGAGATTCTGAAAATATCTTGTTCTCGTAATTAGGTCTGCCACCTCTGAGGAGATGATGGACACCGTTGGATGATTGACTCGAGTCGATTG
>ML778624.1:766990-799009 GCA_009831015.1 Picea engelmannii
TTTTTTATGAAGATCTGGTTCTTTTGGTTATGTATTTGTATTTGAGACTTCTTATTTAATGAAAGTCAGTTTCCTTTTCATTTCTCTATAATTGTTGTGTTAAAACACTCGGGCATGGATGATCCAGTCGAGGGTAGTTATGTTGTTGTGATGAAGGTTTGATCACAACAGTATCTTGACCAGTTTTAATCAGTTTCCTATGTTATCTATTTCCCTCTTATGCTGAGTATCTTGGGCATGGAGGATCCAGTCGAGCTGTTACAGTAGCATTGTGATGAAAGCTTGATCATCGTGTTGTTGTAACTATGTCGTTTAGACATATTTTTGTGTCTGAAGTTTTGAATCCAAGAGGATATTACATTTGAATCTTTTCCTCCTTAGGTTGCTGGAAGACCTGATTTCCATAGCAGACCTCTACATTCTCCTCACCTGTTCTTCCACATACTCACCCTTACTACAACTTACTGACTGAATTTGAATCAAGACCTCATCTTCCTATGCATATCAGTCCAGTTTTGTGAGTTAGAACGATATTATCTTGAGTCTGCACACATTCGACCCCTTTTAAATTTATTCATTGTGACATAAAAACTGATGGGTACTGGGCTTACCTCCAATGAAATTTGGAGGTTACTTCTAGTTCTAACACACACAACAAAGGAACGAGATAATGTATAGTTTCATGCAAATCCTTCGACGACTACCAACAGGCGATGCATCTTCCTCAAGCGGAGGCGTCGCCCCCTTCAAGGTACAAATCAACTTCGATATTCTTATATTTGAAGGTCAGATACACGCAGATGTTGTAGACAAGTGGTTGAATCTATTAGAAGGGTATTTTTCTTTCCATAACTTTTCAAATAGAGAAAATATTACTTTTGCACTCCTAAAAGTCATTCCCCATGTCAAATATTAGTGGGAAACTTTCGGTGAGCAAAAGGAAACAAAGGAACCCTCATTATTTATAGTCACGGCCACTTGGGAATCCTTAAGGGGTGTTATTAAGGAACAATACTACCCTGTCAGAAGTTATGATGACTTGTATACCAAATGGACTACACCGCGTCAAGAAAGAGACCAAGTCGTGCCATAGTTCACAAATATCTTCCATACATTGCGCACCAAGTTGGGTTTTAAAGATTCAAAGCGACATCTGGTGCTCAAGTATCGTAGTGCTCTGTATAGATACATCCAGTCTGGAATGGAATTTATGGACATCTCATCCTTGGGCATGGCCTACCGATATGCCATACAAATCGAGCAGAAGATCAAACAAACGATGTGACAATTTGGGTCTGGTAACCCCTCACAACAAAATCCAGGAAAGGGCGGCCCCAACCCACAGAAAAAAGGACAGAGAAAAGATGGATAGTATTAGGATAGCCAGTCCAAGCCGCAAGCAAATAAGGACACCGGAAAGACAAAGAAAGTTAACAGGAAGTGGTGCGAATTTCATAAGAGACCTTGGCATAACACTACTGACTGCCACTCAAAGCAGTCGCTGGTGGCCGAAGTGAAAGCCTCTGAATCAGATGCAGGTTATGACTCTAAGTCAGAACCAGAAAGGGGAATACGAATCATTTACGTGGAACCCAGTGCCACCGTTTCTACCACCAAGCTCTATTTTGGTGAACTAGATGAGACAGAAGAAGGAGAACGCCTCTTCCATTCACAGATGTGGGTAAAAGTCACCCCTCTGCACTTCATCGTTGATAGTGGTAGCTAGAAGAAAATCATATCAAAAGAGGTTGTCAAGTGATTGGCTCTGCCGACAACACGACACCCACAACCCTACACCATTGGATGGCTCCACTAAGAAAAAAATCTTCGCATCAGCCAACAGTGTCGACTATCGTACAACATCAAGCCTTTCAAAGATGAAGTATTGTGTGATGTTTCTCCTCTCGAAGTTTGTAATGTTATTTTGGGCCAACCTTATTTATGGAAACTTCATGTTGTATATGAGTCTAGGACTTGTAGTGTTATTATTACTTTGAACAGGAAATTGTACAGGATACCCGAGGCAGTCCCTCCTAGTGTTATTTCCTTGATATCTTCCAAGCAATGCAGGAAGGTCATCTCTTAGACTGGGAAATTTGTCTTCTTCGTGATTCTCTCTCAGAGTGAGTGAAATATCGCAGCCACATCCAGGGCCTCCACGACCGATATCTCCACACAATAGAACCAAGTGGATAAGGTCATGGAAGAATACTCATAAATCTTCTCCTCTCCTACCGGGGTACCTCTGCACTGCCAGGTCAAGCATCCCATCAATATGACCCTAGGCGCACTGCTATCCAATGGGCCAGTCTACCGCCACTCTCTGTTATAAAAAAAGGAAATCAAGAGGAAGATCCAAGAACTACTCCATAAGGTTCACATCAGTCCCAGCTCATTTCCTTGTGGGAGTCCAATCATGCAAGTGCAGAAGAAAGACGGGACCTGGTGACTCTGCATTGATTACCGGGCCCTGAATAAAATCACAGTCTGAAACCGGTACCCAATTCCCCGAATCGACGACCTCCTTGATCATCTCACGGGGGACAAATAATTTAATAAGATTGATCTGAAGTCTGGCTACCACCAGGTCCGAATAGAATAGATAGATGTATGCAAGACTTCCTTCAAGTCAAAACAAGGTCTTTTTGAATGGTTGGTCATGCCCTTTGGTTTGACAAATTCTCCAGCAAATTTTATGAGGATGATGGATGATATCCTACGAACTTTCACCAATAATTTTGTAGTGGTGTATCTGGATGAAATCCTCAGCTACAACAAGACTTGGGAAGGACACTTGCAACATATTCAACAGGTTTTGCACACTCTGCAGCAGCACAAACTATATGAAAACTTAAAAAAATGCTCCTTCAGCATGGAAAAGGTCCATTACTTAGGCTACATCGTTGATCAACATGGTGTGCATGTGGATCTAGCCAAGATCTAGGTCATCTGTGACAGGCCAGCCCCAACCAGACTCACTGAAATTCATAGCTTCTTGGGCCTCGCCAATTACTATTGCAGGTTCATGCTAGGATTCTCTCATATCGTATGGGCTCTAAGCCAAGTCACCAAGGGTGGCGGTAAGGAGAAATTTGTGTAGGGCATGTCCCAACAACAAGCCTTCAATGATTTGAAGAAGAATTTGTGCTCATCCCCGGTAATTTCATTACTGGACCTCCAACATCCCTTTGAGATCGAGACAGATGCTTTAGACTATGTTGTGGGTATCGTTCTCAGTCAACACTACCATGTCGTGGCGTATCATAGTGAGAAACTATCAGATGTTGTCCATAAGTACCCTACTTATGACAAATAAATGTACTCCATTCTGAAAGCCTGCCGCCAGTGGAGACATTACATTCTTGGGAAGGAGACAGTCATCCACACTAATCACAAACCACTACAATTCATGCAGATCCAAGGAAAATTGTAGAATGACCACATCAAAAGTGGTCAACATGCTTACAACAGTTCCACCTCAACATCAAGTATAAAACAAGAAGTATGAACTGGGTTGTTGACTACCTCAGCCGACCTCTAGTCGTGACACTCATAATGGTGCTAGCTTCTTGCAGCCATGAGACCTCTGGATGGCCCCACCTCTATGAGACAGAGCCTGACATCTCCACCACCTACCAAATATTGGGCGCTAACTCAGTGGTCACTAATTTCCATCTCCAGGATGGGTTGTTGTGTCATTTGGGCCATCTTTGCATTCCATCAAGCGAGTGCACGAAGCTAATTTGGGAAGCTCACTACAATCGGGTGGCAAGACACTTTGGCGTCGAAAAGATAGTGGCAGTGTTGCAGAAACATTTCTACTGGATGAAACTTCGACAGGATGTTGGCAAGTATATAAGTTTCTGCACTGCTTGCGCTATTGCCAAACTGACCACTAAGAAACAAAGCTTGTACACCCCTCTGACTACTCCCAACAGGCCGTGGGAATCCATCTCAATGGAATACATGTCAGGCCTCTCGTCCACCAATAGGGGAAATGAATGTTTTTTTGTGGTTGTTGATCGCTTTTCCAAGATGGTGATTCTAACCGCCTGCAATAAGAACATCATTGTATAAGCCACCACCAATTTCTTCTTTGAATGAGTATGGGTAAATTTTGGAATCCCACAAACCATTATCTCAGACCGTGACAGTCAGTTCCTCGGCTCATTCTCGTCGAGCCTCTGGTCACTGTTGGATACCAAGCTCACCAAATCCACTGCCTTCCACCCCCAGATAGATGGCCAAACTGAGGTCATCAATCAGAAGGTCGTACATATCCTGTGCATGTATAATTCAAAAAAACCCCTCACATGGGATGAGAGTCTTCCCTATGTCTAGGATAGCTACAACCGAGCCCTGCATATCTCAACTTTCCACAACCCCTTTCAGGTGGGGTTGGGATTCCAACCATTGGGCCTCATGGATGTTGCACTACCCCTGGTGACCACTTCGGCTGACTCATTCCCTGATCCACTAGAAGCTAACAAAGACACCCGATTCATTGAGTGGATCCAGCACATCCTCCAACAGGTTCAGGATATTCTACAGAATTCTGATGCCAAGTACAAGCAACGCCATGATCAACATCGGGTTCCAGACAAGTTTCAGGTGGGCAACAAACTTTGGTTGCATTTTCAGAAAGAACGTCTTATAGGGCCCCATCGGAAGCTTCACGCACTCTGTTATGGGTCATACACCATCACCAAGGTTGTGGGTGACAATGATTTTGAGCTCAACATTCCCCCCTTCCTTGGTCTGCATCCAGTCTTCAACATGGTTCTCCTTCGACCATATTTCCCACCATTATTGGACACCTCAGAGATAACAGAGAAGTTGACACCAACAAATCTCAACTGTGACTGCATGCAATAGGCATCAGGTGATCATATTGTGGACATTCAGATCAAGGGAACTCGACAGCAAAGGATCCATCTTAATCGAGTCATCAAAGCATGACATCTCCTGCACCAAGGCAAGTGGCTCACCCGGGGCCAAATTCAGTAGAAATTTCTTCATCTAATGGGGGAACTCAACGCAATGGAGACCATTGCTTCCTAAGGAGGGAGGATTGATCCAGATGGATATCGGTGGCCACCCACCTATTCCACTAGCTCGAAAAATAGTTTTCCACCTTGGCAGTTTTTCGGAAGTTTTTCAAGTTCCAAACTTCTGGGGTCGTTTTGAGGCCCTAAAAATTCTTCTTTGTTAGAAATTTCCAACGGGTTATCGTGCACCTAAATTGAATATCGTATGCAAAAGTTATGACCCCGGGAAGTTGATGTACTAACTTACCCAAACAAAGCCCACATGACTTTTGGCACTTCATCTCCTAGGGTTAGGTTTTTGGATGTCTAGGGTATTTGACATTCCTGTTTATTTTAAAAGGGATTTAGAGCTTCATTGCAACCATCTTCTTGCGAATGAGCGCAATCATCACATCTCTTCTCAAATATAAGTAGCCACCATTCCAACAAGCTTGTTTTCCGCCACATTTTACAGTTTCAGCTTATTTCCTTATTGAATGGAAAACCAGTTTTACTATATCTCTGTTATTTTGTGTTAAGAATATTTTAATAATATGTATTCATTTCGTTCTGCTCATAAAATATGTATCATGGAGATGTATAAGAAAACCAACAAATTATTTTTCTTTTTTGGATACATAATACTCATGATTATGGTATTTTTAAAATATCATTGTAAATATTATTTAGGGGAAATATGAAAAGCCATAGGTGATATGAAGAGTCATTTAGACCTCTTGGAAGATCAAATCAAAGATCAAATCAAATTGTATTTATGAATGTCTCACGTTAATGCAATCCATCCAAGTGTGGAGTTACTCATTCCCTCCCCATACCTTTTTGATAGTGGTACCAGAGTAGGTATAGCTCCGTGATTCCCTCATCTTGTAGAGAAACATGTTTGGTTATTCCCTCTGCCAGTCTATCTCCCATGTGTATAAATGCCTCTGTTTATTCTCTCATCATTCATCGTTGTTAGTGTCGTGTGCGCTCTTCATATGTAGGTGTTAGTGTTTCTTCCAAGTCTATGTTGGTGTGCTTCTCTTCCCCTCACGAGGCTCTCTTTCTCTGCCTATTGTATGAGAAACCCTGAGACGGGTATTATAGTTGGATTCCAGAGTTAACAAGAGATTGATCAAGCTCCATCTTTGTTTGAGAAAATAATTTTTACCGCTACGCAAGAGGAGCTAGGGAGAATTTTTGGGGTCTAAAGGTCTGCAAGAGGAGTTTTCTTGGAGTTTTAAGGGTGCGCTAGAAGGACTAAGGTCTACAAAACTGCAAAGTGCATTGTTTGAGGTTGTGATGTTGCAGTATGGAGTTATATTCTAGGAAGGATATTATGAGGTTCTTTAGGAAATGAAGGATAAATATAACTAGGGTTTGAATCCGTGTTTGGGGTATGTGTTGGGTTGTTATATTATTTGTAGTGAAAGTCAAGGTGGATCGACTGGTAGTCAAATTCAAGGTGGATCGACAACAATTCGAAGGTCGAGTATCAGGCAAATTTGAATTCTAAGGTTGAGGAAGATCGACATGGTAAGAAAACAAGTCAAATAGGTCGACAGGTAGGCGTGTGGTGACCAACTGAAGACCGAATGAATGTCGACTGGTAGTCAACTGTAACAAAATCATGAGATTCACGAGATTTGTATCTAATGATCTGCATGGATATGTAACTATTTTTGTATTCCATTTATTTAGGGTTTTTCCCGCTGTAAATCCTATAAAGAGGCATGTTGTAAGGTTATAAATGCTAATCAATGAATCACAAGATAGTCAATATTTAAAGAAATCTTTCGATGTAGGTTGTTGGCCATGTAGATGTAAGCCGGATTGGCTACAAGGTTTTTTTTGTGTAAGAAAGAAGGTATGATGTCAATTTTGTCTTAGGTGTGGAACAATGTTAGACATGTAAACTTTTACTCAGATTGAATAAGACAACAAGATAGCATAATGCTCAAGGAATCCTGGTTTTCCCGATTTGGGTTTATAGGGTAAAATCTTTGTGCACTGTGTGATTTCTTTGTCATTTACGTTCTTGGCTAAATTCTTCTTCTCTTCTGATAGGTTTAGTGTGGAAGGGTGTCTCATTTCCTGAGAATTGGTATCAAATTTGTGTTAAGCTTTGAAGTGTCTATTAGATCTTGATTTACCAATATTGAATCTGAGAGATAAACCTTAGGTACAATAAGAGATGTAAGTCATAAATTATGCTAATCATCAATCTTGGTTATCTTTTCTTGATGCATTAGCTTTGGTTAGCTATTGATTTACTTCCGGAATCATTCTCTATGAAAGTTAAGGTGCTCCGAGGTGGCTTCGGCTTATGGTTGGGTGACAATATTTCTATATTGTCTATGGTTAAACGAGCACATCTATTATTTCTAACAGGTAGTTCAGCGACTGAGAATTTAAATGTGTTTAATACCATTTTCATCCAGTTATCATCTATGGATATTAAAATCACTGAGGAGGAGAAGTGTATAATCCTATTATGTTATTTTCCATAATCTTGGGATAGCTTAGTCATGGACATAGGGAGTAATACAACCCCACTAGCGCTAGAAGACATGGTTGCTTCTCCACTGTCAGAATAAATGAGAAGAAAGAACATGGAAGGATCGACCAAATATGATTTAGTGATGAGAGGTCGAACGATTGAAAGAGATAAAAGAAAATTCTCTAGTAGAAAGGCTAAGTCGAAGGGTAGATATAAATCCTTGGTTCATTCGACAAGAAGATGATGGAAATGCGGTAAAGTTGGGAATTACAAAAAGGACTGTAAGTTGAGGGTGATGGAAGTCAATAGGAGATCCGATGAGAAGCAATCGACTTAGAGAAAGATGACCCTGGATAAGTGAGGTGATGTGTACCAGGCGTCGACCAGTACACAGTCGGATCAAGATGTTTGGTTGATCAAATTAGAAGCATCCTATCACATGACACCACATAGAGAGTGGTTATGCGAGTATGAATGATATGATGGAGGTGATGTGTTCATGTGGTACGACTCAATAACCAAAATTGTCGAATACGAAAGAGTTCAACTGATACTGCAGGATGGGAGGAAAGAACCCTTCCAGGTGTGCTACACATTCCGTGTTTGGAAAGAAACTTGATATTTGTCAGCAAGATGAGTGATGCTAGAGTGCACACTTTGTTTCAGAAGGATTTGTGCAAGATGGTCAGAGGTGCGATGGTATTAATGAAAGGAGTTCAAATTGGAACCCTATAAAATCAATTAGGGAATGTCAACTCGATTGGATGCAAAAACATCGTTTCTCTTGAAGTCGACTCGATGTCGAATAAACTCAACTCGAATCAGGCTAAGTTAGTACAAACTGACTCGACAAGACATGATAAATTCGACCTGACCATGCTATGGAACAAGAGGATGGGACACATTGGAAAATAAATACTTCGAGCTATTCACAAAAAAGGTATGGTCAAAGTTTTTCGTAAATGTGGTTTAGAAGTCGACTTTTGTGAACATTGCATATGTGGAAAACAAAGTCGGGTGAGGTTTCCATCTGGAGCGGAAAGGGAAAATGGGATTCTAGAATTGGTGCATAGTAATGTGTTTGGCCCAATTAAAGTCCCTTCACTTGTTGGATCCCTGTATTATGTCTCCTTCATAGATGATTTTTCTAGGAAGACATGGATATTTTCCTAAGGAAGAAATCACATCTCAAAGTATTTAGCTGTGATGCATTTGTGCATGTTCCCAAGGAAAAGAGAAAGATGGACAAAAAGGAAGTCAAATGTATTATCATTGGATATAAGGAAGGAATGGAAGGATATAAGTTTTGGGATCATGCATCAAGGAGAACAATGTACAGTTGAAATTTGGTCTTCAGAGAAGTTAGAGGTAAGTCCAAGCCTGAGGAAATTGTTCAAATTGAGAATAATATTGATACGATGTAGTTTGAATCGAGGAACAAAGAATATGAATCAGATGAGTCAATTGAATCATAGGAAGAGGTGGAATAACATACTCCTATGGTAAGGAGGTTAGAAATAGTAATAAATCTAGTCGAAAGGTATAGTCACCCGAATTTTATTCTACATTCGTGTTAACTTCCATCTATGAGGAGCCAAAGTAGGTTGGTGAGGCAGTGGACTTGGCAGAGGGTAAACTCTGGAAGGACGCCATGGTTGAAGAGATGGAATCCTTGCATAAGAATGAGACATGGGATTTAGTCAAGTTTCCTGGTGGAAGAAATCTCGTCGATAGCAAATGGGTATTCAAGAAGAAGATGAATGCAACAGGTCAATTTGAGAAATTCAAATCTCAACTGGTAGTGAAAGGATATTCTCAAGTAGAGGGGGTTGAATTTGGTGAGATGCTTTTCCCCTGTTGAAAAAATAATTTRCAATAGAGTACTAATGTMTCTGGATACAACATTTTATCTCGAAATAGAACAGATGGATGTGAAGATAGTGTTCCTACATGGGGCCCTGGAAGAGGAAATGTACATGAAACAACTTGAAGGATTTGYAGTAAATGGAAAGAAAGAGTTSGTGTGTAAACTAAAAATATCCCTTTATGGTCTAAATAAATCACCAAGGATGTGGTACTAGAAATTCGACACATACATCCTTARTTTGGTATTTGTGGGAAGCAAAGTTGATCACTRCATATATTYGAAGGAAGAAGGTGGGCGTTTGATATATGTAGKTTTTTATGTCGATGACATGTTGTTGATTGGAAACAACATGGACGCAATAAAGGAGGTGAAGAAGCATCTATCATCCAAGTTCGACATGAAGGATCTCGGTGAAACTAACTTCATTATGGGAATGGGGATTAAGAGAGATCGAGTTGCTACAAATCTCTAATTGAATCAGATGAAGTATATTGAAACAGTTTTGAAATGTTTCAACATGCAGGATTGCAAACAGGTGAAGGTTCTAATTCCTGTTGGAGTAAGGCCAACCGATGAACAGTGTCCAAAGACACAAGAAGAAATAGAGTACATGGAATGTGTTCCCTATGCAATTTCCATTGGTATTATAATGTATGCGATGGTGTGCACTCGACTAGACATTTTCCATGCAGTGGGAGTGTTGAGAAGGTACATGTCGACACCTGGAAAGGAGAACTGGACAACTGTCAAGAGAGTATGCAAGTATTTGTGTGGCACGAAGGATTATGCTATATGATACCAAGGAAAACCTTGAGGTGACAGTGGTAAATTCAATGTACATGGATTTGTCGACGTTGATTGGGTTGGAGATCCGAATCGATAGAGGTCGACCAATGGATATGTCTTCAAGATGTTTAGTGGAGCAGTAAGATAGATGTGTAAGTGATAGGAAGTCATATCCTTGTCAAAAACAGAAGATAAATACATGACGAACACTCATGGAATCAAAGAAGCAGTCTGGTTGCAAAGGTTTTGTTTATGAATCAGGTTTCAGCAAGGAGCTATGAATATAAGTTGCGACAGTTAAAGAGAAACATTTCTGGAAAATAACCCTTCTTATCATTCAAAGACTAAGAATATTGATCTACAATACCATTTCGTGAGAGACATGGTAGAAAGAAACAAGGAGTTGTTGGATAAAGTAGACACGTTGGAAAACATAACAAACTCATTGACCATGTCTACGAGTGTTGTGAAGTTCTCTTGGTGTAGAAAGGTAATGGGAATTGCTTCCTAGGGTCTATGAAAAAAAGTTCAAAGGTCTCCTGGTTTCAACAAAGAAGACAACAAGTGCGATAATGTTGGGTTGTTATATTATTTGCAGTGAAATTTGAGGTGGATAGACTGACGGTCGAAGTCAAGGTGGATCGACAACAAGTCGAAGGTCGAGGTAAGTTGACTGAGTAAATTTGAAGTCAAAGGTCGATGAAGATCGACATGGAAAAGGCATCAAAATCAAGTCGAAGAGGTCAAATGACAAGAGGTCGATAGGAGGGAATGTGGCAACCGACTGAAGACTGAATGAAGGCCAACTAGTAATCCAACTTGGTAGTCAACTATAACAAAATCCCAAGATTCACGAGATTTATAGGAAATGATCTGCATGGATCTGTAACTATTTTTGGGCACCATTTATTTAGGAGTTTTCCTAATGTAAAGCCTATAAATACGTGTGTTGTAAGGTTGTAAAGGCTAATCAATGAATCATAAGATAGCCAATATTTATAGAAATCTTTAGATGTAGGTTGTTGGTCATGCAGATGTAAGTTAGATTAGCTATAGGGTTGTTCTTGCTTACACAAGAAGGTATGATTCTGATTGTGTCTTAGGTGTGGACCAAGGTTAGACATTTAACCTTTTATTCAGATTGAATAATAAAATAAGAGAGAATAACACTCAAGGAATGTTGGTTTTCCCGGTTTGGGTATCCAGTGTAAAATCTCTATGTACTATGTGATTGATTTGTCAGTTACTTTCTTGATTAAATTATTCTTCTCTTCTGCTAGGTTTAGTGTGGAAGTGTGTCTCATTTCCTGACAGTATGAAGCAAAGAAATGGGTTGCAGCATGAAAGTTATGATATGATGCTATGAAATACATGAAGTATGAAACATGCATATGAAGTTAGAAGTACTCCATGTATGAATATCTCAGGTTGGTTCCTATATAGGTCTTTTTGAATTGGTGCTCAAATGAGGAGATTGGTTTCTACAATTATCTTAAATGTATTGGTGTCTCTTTATAATTTGGTTCTTAGCATTGGGGATTAGTGTCCCCAATATATTGGTGTGTATGAAGATCTGAAAGATATTGGTGTCTCTTGCTAAGTTTGTGCTTAACGGTGGGGATTGCTATGTCCAGTAGATTAGTTTCTACAAATATATGTAAGAGTATGTTGATGCATACCAAGATTTATATCAACAAAGGAGATTGGTTTCTCCAATAGGTCAGTGCCTATAAACATTCATAAAGACACGTTTTTTGTGGTTTTCTCCGGAAAGGGTTTCCAAGATAAACTTTGTGTACCATGATTTGAGTTTAAACACATTTATTTTTGTGAAGTTAATGAATGATTTATGAATTCTCAATTAAAGTAAAAATTATCTTATACTAATTCAAACCCCTCTCATTATAAGCATACGTTAAACAATTGGTATAATAGAATGTTCCTTCAAAACAATTTAACCACTGGAAGGAAGATATCGAGCACATATGGATTATAAGGAAGGTAACCTTAAAAGAGCTCATTTGTTTGATGGAACAAACAATGCATCATGGAGTATAATAATGGAGACATATTTGATGACCCTTGGGTTTGGTATCTAGGAATCATTCACAACAGGTCATACAGATGAAGTTGGGAAGGAGTCAAGTGAAAAAAATGAAAAAAACAATATATGCTATCTTGCGTGGCTTATCAGATTATGATATTGTCAAGGTAATGAACTATACATCACATAAAAAGATTTGAGAAAATCTACAAAACATTTATGAAGATAAATCCGATGATTGTTATAGCTATGAATTAAAGATAAAAGAACCACAATTTGTGAGAAAGCTAAAAGGAGGACCTGGAAAATACAACAAAAGGGAAGATAGTGATGATGAAGAATAATCTCTCTCCATAACCATGGAAAAAAGACTTGATCATGAAGAAAATGAAGATGATTAGAAAGAAAATCCAAATTCAAAGGAAGTGAATCTTGAAGTAGAATTTGTTAGTGCCTTAGAAGAAATAGACGGAATTAGGTGAAATAATATAAAGAAAAAGGATAAATTGTAGAAATGTGAAAATAAGGGTAATTATTTGAAGAAATAGAGAAGACAATTATCATCCTGAAGACTCAAATAGAAGAGGAAAAATTAATAGAAGAAGTGATGAGAAGCCTGTCGAAAGAAAATGAATAAAATTGCAAGAAGCTATAAGATGAAATATTTTCCTTAAGAAAGGAACTAGAGAAAAAAATTGATCAGTTGAATAGAAGCTTCAAGTTTGGAAAGAGTACTGAAATATTGGATAATATTCTCATTTTCCAAAGATCACCATTCATCAAGACAGGTCTTGGCTACAATGAAAAACAAAAGAACTCAGAGGGAGATGCAAACATTAAGCTCGCAAAGCCATCAAAAAAGGAAAATGAAGAAAATCCTAATAGTTATGCTAACATTTTCAAAGAATCCATCAACAATGAAAGAAACAACAAGAAAAGAAATTATTCTTAGAAGAAACATGATTCTTCTCACATGAACAACAAGAATGAGTTCAAAATATTTGTTCCACCAAGAAGGCCTTTCACACCCTAGTATCAAAATCTCTTCCTTGTCTACTGTGTTTCTTGCAATAAGTTTGGTCATAAAGAAATAGATTATAGAGATTATACAAGAAGTGAACATGTGAGAAACATAAATAGAGGTCCTTACAAGACCTCAAAGGATGCTTATGTGAGCAACAAAACCATAAGTTCTCATGGGTTTGCTAACAGAAACTACAATTCATTTTCTCTTCTACTTGATAATGATATTGAATGTTATAAGTGCAATAATTATGGACACATAGCACATGACTATAGAAGTAGCATAATAAAGTAGCCTAAACAAAACAAAGAAGAATATGTTCTTACCAAGAATAGAGAAAAATACACAAGGGTGTGGAAAAGGAAGCAAGAAGAACCAAATAATGAAGAATGTGGACTTGCAATGTATGCTCAAGAAAAATGAATCCAATGGTATATTTATAGTGGATTTTCAAAACACATGACAGGTGATTAGAACAAATTTTTCATCCTAAAGGAAGAAAAATGAGGCAACATTCCCTTTGGGGATAATGCTTCTACAAGGATAGTTGAAAAATGTACAATTAGTATTGATATAGGAAAGACTAAAAAGCACAATGTATTGTATGTTGAAGGGTTAAAACACAATATTCTAAGTGTCAGTCAAATTTTTGATCAAGGTTGCAACCTCACATTTGATTCTAAAATATGAGAGATAAGGAAAACATGTTTATTAAGATTAGTGGAAAATGTGAATAGAACCTCGAGCAATGTATACATTCTCCATGAAGTCAAATGAAACAAATGTTGTATGGGAGTGATATCCCTCTCATCTCATCATTAAAGAGAATCACAATCTCAGGGGGAGAAACCATTTTCCATTGATGTCAAAGGGAGAGAATTTGTAGACAAAGGAAGAATTGCAAGCACAAGGAAAGTTTCATATAGGGGGAGTATCAGAATTGACTAAGGGTTTCCATAAATGAAAAAGGGGGAGATTGTTTGAAATATTGTTTTCATTGATGTCAAAGACAAGGAGAGACTAAAGATGTCCAAGATAAATATTTCAAGATGGAGATTGTTGGAAATATTGTTTTTTATTTTTATTTTTATTGCTCAGTTTGGATACCCTATCTTTGAAGGAATTTTTAATCTAAATAACTAGCTAAAATGGGAGCATAGGTTATATGGTTGGAAATATTATTACAAGATCTTTCCATTGGCATATGGAACTCTATATAAATTATTAGGAATAAGGAGATATGAATTTTTCTATTAGACAACCCAACCAGAAAGTTCAGGTCGGATCAACTAGTATTTACAAGTCCACCCTAAAAGTGAGCACAATAACACTATAAATATAGGATAGATGTGTACATTTGAAGAGCATCCAATAAATAATATCAAGTTTGAGGTGCACATAAGAGATTTAAGGTGTGCAAGTAGACCTTGATAGTACTTTTGGGGTCTAAAGGTGTGCAAGAGGAGTTTTCTTGGAGTTTTAAGGATGTGCTAGAATGATTAAGGTCTATGACACTGCAAAGTGCATTTTTTTGATGTTGTGATGCTGCAATCTGGAGTTATATTATGGGAATGATACTATGAGGTTTTCTAGGGAATGAAGGATAAATCTAATTAGGGTTTGAATCTATGTCTGGGGTATGAAGAAAAGAGAGGCATTGATCAATGAAAGATAAGGTTATGATGATGATTTGAAATACATTAAGTATGAAGCACACAGGTAAAGTCAGAAGTACTCTGTGTATGAAGATATTAGGTTGGTGTCTTTACAAGACTTACTTAGTTGGTGCTCAACTAAGAAGATTGGTGTATACAAAGACCTAAAAGATATTGATATATATTGCTAAGTTGGTGCTTAGCGATGGGGATTGGTGTTTCTAGTAAATTGGTTTCTACGGAGATCTCAAAGAGGTTGGTGTCTCTTGCTAAGTCAGTGCTTAGTTGTGGGGATTGGTGTGTCTATTAGATTGGTGTCTACAAATATCTGTAAGAGTAGGTTGGTGCATACCAAGATTTGTATCGGTTGAGGAGATTGGTGTCTCCAATAAGTTGGTGCCTACAAACTTTGAAACAATAGGTTGATGCCTATAGAAATTTATAAAGATACGTTTTTATGGGTTTCTCCCACAAGGATTTCCAAGTTAAAATTTGTGTACCTTGATTTGAGTTTACATGCATTTACTGTTTTAAAGTTAATGAATGGTGGATGAATTCTTAATTAAATTAAAAATTATCTTATACTGATCCATCCCCACCCTCCGCCCCCTCCACTCTCAGTATAAGCATAAGTTAAACATAGGTCAATATTATAGGATATATTACATGCTACAAGTTTGTAGAAAAGTTGTACATATTTATATACCTTTGTTTTTGCAATTGGAAACTTAAAACTCTTGTTGTGAAAAAATACCAAAAATACCATGCTACACGCCCCGATACGAGTCTGACACTTTCAGGCCCAAAAGACACCTCTACCTTGGTTAGCGTGCCACTGCCTCTGTAATAAATGATTGTACTTTCTCTAAATATGTGCCAATTCTCAAAAATCGTGACCAAATCCATACGGGCCCACTTGCTCTTCCTCCTCTCTTCTCTGTCCCGAACACTGGTGAAGGCCTCTTTTTATATAATATTGTGGTGGTTACGTAATAATTGAAGCGGTTGTCGGAGTGGTTAGAGAAGCTATATTAAGAACTTAGTTTGCGGAGGTCTTGGGGTAGAATCCGACAGGCCTCCCCTTTTTGGTATATAGTTGCAACTTATTATTGGCGTGCACTAAATATAGAGGAGATGTTGCTACCAAAATGGCGGAGATCCTGGCGTATAGTTTGGCGGTTAGTCTATTTAAATGGAGGGTGGATATAGTCACATGGATGGGCATAGAACAAAAGCCTGGGCCGAAGGCTTAGCCATTTTCTATCCCATATGAAACATTATTAAAACTTAAATAAAATTATTGTCATTTTATAAATAAGAACTATATAGTGGTGTATTGGTTAGCGTAGAATTGTAAGGTCTTTGGGATAAGGAGGTTAGGAGGTCGAATATTGGGGATTCATATAGTTTTACACATACCATCCATTGGAGGGGTGCCACGTAGCATCCCATAACTGGGCCACGTGGCACCATAACATTTACCCATGAAACTGACACTTGTCACAAGCCAATTCTCCCATGTGTCTGCCATTAGAATTGTACAAACTTTCCATGTCATCCCATGCCAACTCAACACTCTGCCACATCAGTTGTACAGACGTTTCATGTGTCAACTTGTAGTGGTGCCATGTGTCACCTTGACCTTTTGACTTTTTGACCAAGTTTGACCTGAACTTTGACTACTTATATCTTTTGATTTGTAACTCTGTTTGACGAGTCGTTTGTGCCGATCAAAATCTTGCAACGTGCTCTTCGAGATCATGCCATTTTCACTGAGTTTTGGGAACTTTGAATTTTTTCCCTTTCTCTATCTATTGAAGCCATTCTGACCGTTCTAAGTTGTTCTTAGCCTTCACTGGATCCTTTTTGGATCATTCAATAACAAATCTAACACCAAATGTAGATTTTAACCTTGTAAAATTAATTACTGCAAACAAATTATTAATAAAAATAGAAAAGATACAATGGTACACACACACACATTACACATATATTTTTACCCTAGAAACCCAAACCAGGAAAACCAACAACCTATTTAATCCACATCTCCAATATTGTGTTTATCATATCTCCATTGTTTACAATACAATATATATAAGACCTTGTGGCATCCAAAACCCCTAATCCGCTCACCTAGAATAGTCAACAACCCTAATTCCTAAACCAGAATTAGAAATCCATCAGCAAAAACCATGTGCCAAAAAACCACTAAAAATAGGTGCAAAAATCGCAAATTGTTTTTTGGGGGGTTCTTCCCTCGAACCCCCACATAGGGGGGGCTCCCACGCACTCGACACAACGCGAAAACTAATGTTGGTCATGCCAAGAATATAACACCTACCCAACATTGTGAACACTAGGTAGTCCTTATTATAGTTAAAAGGAATAAATAACACTTCAAACAAACCTTCCTTGGATTTAAATATTTCTTCCATACATTAGTTGGTTTGATTATCATTTGGTGATACATTGATTTTAGATCATTTTTTCTTAATAATTTTTCACTTATGAGATGATATTATTCTTTAAGAATTTGCACCTAAAAGAGAGTCACCATGACACATACTTGTTTTGAACTAATAACATTAGGCTTCCACAAGGTGAAGAACTAGACTAGATGTGGATTTTCTTAATAAATTCCTAGATCTATAATTTAATCTCAAATTTCTCCAAATTAATTGAAAATTGGTATAGGGATACTAGGGAATGTTGTGTCTAGTGAGAATTTGATTTGATACTTAACTTGGAAATACAATGACAATTATATGGGAGAGGTTAACATGTCCATGTAGTCTACAAACATATGGTACATCTATCTATATTACTTATATGGAACACTTATATTAGACTAGGTACTCACAACATTCATTCTTTCTCTGTGGGATCTAACTATAATGAGAATTAAATTAATTTTTTCAATTAACTTATTACATTGATTAGCATTGATTAAAGAGACTATGATGGAAGACATGAAAAATATGTATCTGGAAGGATTGGCCTCCCAAAGTTTTGATAATGTTGTTATATTGGTACACCATATGTCTCTTCCACACATACAGATGCCCAAGGTGAAAATTAAAAATTGGAAGGGTACAACATTTCAAAGTACATCATCTTTTAAGGGATCAATACTATATGGTAGATGTAATTACTAACTGACATGGAGGTCCCTTCTCTGATTTAGCTAATTGATAGTTTATTGTTGAGAGTGAGACATCATTAGAAACGTTAACCCTTTCATGTCCTGTACAAAAATAAAATTATTTTGGGTGTACCATGATCAATGATTGAGTGTAAGGTTTTCCTCTTCATCCACATATGTGAGTGGAAGAGGGGATACCCCTCTTTCAATTCCTCAGTATCTTTTGGTTTCATCTATGAAGTGGAAATTACAGTGTTGGGGTTGACATAAAACATGGTAATATTTCCATGGTCCTAAGATTTTAGTGGTAATGGATATAATGTAGGTATAGGGGTTCACATCCCATCTATCAGGGATTTTTTAGCTCAACACTCCCTTCTTGAGTGTCATTTGTCCCATAAATTTTTCACCTCTTGCTAATTTATCTCTTTGTATTTTTATGTGGAGGGGCCTTATGTGAAGAATCTTTCAACTAATGATTCTATCCTTGGTCGATGTCTTTTTCATACCCTTTTTTGGTGGAAATTGGGACCATATTTATTCTTTTTTGGCTATGGATTGGGTTTATAAACAATTTCTTTCTTGTTGTTGTGCTTGAACTTGTCTTCAATTAATTGCATGGGTAGATTTTTCCCAAGTATTGGATGTCTAGAAATTATATCTTAGTCTAGATGTAACTATGTAGATCATTCTCGTACTCTAGCAATTTAAGCCTCTCAAAGTCATTAATGCCAAGTTTTATGGATAGGGCATGTGATGCATCTATATATCCTCACATAGACTAGTCTTGACCCTAGCAAAGTTGTGTCCACCTGGTATATTTGTCATTATAATTTCCCATAGGGAGTTACTCCTCTTTAGGAGTCCAAAATATCCACTATGGTAGGGATTGTATCCTCATATATGTGACTACTTGTGTATTCTATGAAAACTTTTTTACAATGGTTGTCCCACCAATTCTTGACATGATGAACAATTTTGAAAATGGAAAAGGAAATATCTTCTTAAATATATCCATATAAAAATATCATTCTCACTTATTGAGCCACTTTTCTAAGGCACATGCATCCATCTTTACTTCAAATTGGGAAATTTCTATATTTACCTGTACCTAGGATGGCGTACTTCCTTTGAAGGGATGACATGATGAAGATGGAATTATGGTGGTGGGGAATTATCATAGAATTCAAATATTGTCTCTCAATAACTTATTTGGGTAAATATCAATGGGTTCTCTTACTCTATCATCTTTATTTTCTACCATTTGAGGTTTCTTGGATAGGTGTAGCCTCTATAATTAAGTAGTCACATGGGTCTCATGTATGTATACCAAGACTCATGTATCCTGACCTTAACTGACATTAACACTATGGAAGCAACCAACGTCGATGATGAAGAACATGAAAACATTATTACGAGGAAACAACTAATATCAACATGGATGTGGCCAACATCCATGATGAGAAAGTGGTCCCCATGAATGACAAGAAATTTCCTAGATTAATATGGTGTATTAAAAATACCTCTATAATCACTAAATTTTTTTAACTAGACCTCATGAATACATTTTTCTCTTGGTTGGCCTTGAGTTGTATAAGTATCTAGTATTATCTAACACAAAGGTCAATCTCATAAAATATACTGAAACCATGGATATTTTCCATCAAACCATATTTATGATTCATGGGGAACTTATTCCTAATAGTGATCCAATAATAGATCTATAATCAATACAAAAGAAGTAAGAACCATCATTTTTACTTGCCAAGACAACTAGGGAAACATAAATGCTCTTTTTAGGAGTTATGAACCTATCTTATAAAATGCCATCCTCAATTATTTCAAACTTATACTTATGAAATGGCCATATCAATAGGGGTATAATACTATGGTACCTTGGATGGGTTTTAACTCAATGGTGTGCTCCATGGCCCTATTGGGTGGATATTTTGTACACATCCCCTAGAATACTAGTTCTTTATACTTTTGAAGTAAGGTAGAGAGACTTAGAGAAAAAACATTATTGAGAAGGTGTTTCCTCCAGAAAGTACAAGCAATCCATGAAGCCAAAGTGCAACCTCTTGAAAATTGTAGACATGTGTTTTGAGTCCATAGTATGGATGCTTTTAGGTTCCAATCCTTTGAGAATAACTTCATGACCATATTGATGGAAGGAGATAAATCTCTCCTTGTGGTTATTTGAGTAGTTGGTGAGTGTTGTTGATGGAAATAATTCATTGAATAATGAAACAAACATCCACTACTCCAACATGGGAGACATAGAAGTCACTCTTGAGGCTATAGTCTTCCAGAGCACGTTCCACCTTCTACACCATATCTTAAATATGCATATGTTTATGGTATGATATCTTGATAGGAAAGTGTTGAGAATTATTTAAATGGAAACCCAAGATCTTAACCTTTTCCTTACTAAGAACATTTTACGTACTACTAGGATAAAACATAAGGAGGACCATTTATGTTTTAATATGGCCAAAAAACCTGAAGGAATCCACTCTATGTAACCGAGATATTTGTTGAGCACACACTTATACTAATAGGGGGGTGAATCAGTCTAAGGATATATTTTTCTTTTTAAAATTAATACATCATAATGAAGAAATATTTAATATTGATACAACCAGGAGACACAATATTTAACGTAGAAACCCTTTCGGGAGAAAACCACAAAATCTTATTTTTATTAAATATAGGCACCAACTTACGGTTACAAATTTTTGTAGGCACCAACCTAATTGAGACACCAATCCCCACTAATTTTTGTAGTCATTGACCTATAGGAGACACCGATCTGTTCTTTTGTTTGTAGGCACCGACCTATCAGAGACACCAATCCCCTTCTTGTGTTTGTAGACACCCACCTACAAGAGACACCAAACCCATTCTTTTGTTTTTAGGCACCAACCTATCATAGATACCAATCCCCTTTTTTGATTGTAGGCAACGACCTATCAGAGAGGGTTCCTTTGGAAACAGTCTAACCACTGGAAGGTATATCTCAGGAGCACACATGGCCAATTAGGAAGGTTTCTTTGCAAACATGGTTCCGTTGTTTGACGGAACAAACTATTCCTTCTAGAGTATAAGGAGGTGAACATATCTAATGCCCTTTGGTTTTGATAATTGGAAATCAATCGTGACTAGTTATACAACCTCGAAAAATCCACCAACAAATACGACCAAGAAAAATGCTAGTGAAAATGATGCAAAGGCCATGAATGCCATCTTGTGCAGACTATCAGAATCAAAGTTTGTCAAAGTAATGCATTGCAAATCAACGGAAGAAATTTGGGACAAACTACAAAACATCCATGAAGGAGATAACAAGGTCGATAATTCTAAGCTCCAAAATCATAGAAGACAGTTCAAGAGGTTGAAGAGGAAACATTAAGAAAATGTTGCAACATATCTCTTTAGTGTGGATGAAATTGTCAACACCATGAGAGGATGAAAATGTTGCATACTAAAGATGAGTTCTAAATGAACCCCTACGGCTGCTCCATGTAGATCTCCTCTGAAAGGTCACCATGAAGAAAATAATTATTCACATCCATCTAGTGAACTTCACATCCTTTGGTTGCTGCAATGGCTAGAGCCAAGCAAATGGAGTCCATATTTGCTACAAGAGAAAATGTCTCATCATAATATATCCCATGAATCTATTGAAATCCTTTTGCAACTAATCTGGCATTGTACCTTCTCACCTGACCATCTACTTCTCTCTTGGTCCTATAGACCCAGTTTCATCTGAAACGTTTCCTCCCTAGTCGAAGTGGAACCAAATCCCAAGTCTGATTCTCAATGAGAGAGTCATGCTCCTCCTGCATGGTTTCTTCCCATAGTGGATTTCCAACATATTCACTATAGGTATGTGGATCATAAGATTGAACCATATAACAATGCATGGGCATCATTGGTTCAGAATATAAAAGTATATGAGAAGGATCCACATGCTGAGATCGGGTCCTCCTCGAATCCAATGGATCTTCCTGAAGTGTGGATTGTGCCCAATTCGGCATTTGCTAAAGCTTCGACACTGTCTCCCCATTTGGCTATACTACCTGCTCATCTGCATGTACATAATCTTATGACTCTGTGTCTGAATATGTAGCATTTGTGTGTGTGGAATCATCATCTCTAATGTCTAGAACTAATGGAAGCACAAGAGTATTTTCATGTTGCACTGGAGGTGCATGCAAAGGACTCTCCTCAAAATGAATAGTGCACTCAATGATGAGCCGATTTGTAGAGGGATCAATCAATCTATACCCCTTCACATCATATGGATATCCCACAAATATGTAAGGTGTGCTCTGTGGATCTAAGGGTTTTGACTTTTTAGAAGGAATATGAGCCCATGCTCTAGATCCAAAGATGTGGAAGTGCGTGACATCTGTTTCGCCACTTGTCCAAGCCTCAAAAAGTGTCCTATCCTCAACATATCTCTGAGGTACTATGTTTTGTATGTAAGAAACATAGTTTAGTGCCTCAACCCAAAGCTTGGAAGGAAGTGATCTTTCATGCAACATGCAACCGGTCATCTCCTTGAGAGACCCGCTCTTCCTTTTAGAAACTCCATTCTGTTGTGGAGTGTATGGAATTGTGTGATGCAACTAGATACCAGCTTCACGCTAAAGGTTCTGAACATCTTTGTTGATATACTCCCCCCAATTTTCTATATGGAGGATTTTGATTTTATTCCTAGTTTGTGTCTCTAATAGAGCTTTGAAGTCTTTGAGATGCTCAAAAACTTCAAACTTTTGTTTGAGAAAATAAACCCAAGTATAGCATGAGTAATCATCAATAAATGTAAGAACATACATTGCTTTGCTGATGGAAGGATGTGGAAATGGAGCCATTAGATCAGTATGAACAAGATCCAAGGAAGAGGAGTATCTCCTTGCCTTCCCCTCTTGAAATCTCTCTTCAGGATGCTTTCCAAAAATGCATCCTTCACAAACCCCTTTAGAAAATTGAATGTCTGGCAATCCTTTGACCATTCCTTTCTTGGAAATTCATTGCATGTACCTAAAGTTTAAATGACCAAATATCTCATGCCATACTCTACTACTATCATTAGCATGTGTAAGTAGCAAAGAGGAGTCATAGTCAATAAACTTAGTGAACTTATACAACCATTATTTGTGATCTACCTCACAAACTACAATAATGGAACTGTCATGCATGTCAAGTACAATAACTAAATCTGATGTAAATTCAACCCTTTTACATGTTTGAGTGATCTCATAAACTGAGAGAAGATTTATAGAAATATTTGGAACATGTAATATATTCTCAAAAATTCCATTACGGTGTTCCACTCTTCCCTCTCCTACAACTTCTATTGGAGAATCATCCCCCATGAGAATAAGAGGTCCAGAGCATGAACTCAAAGAAGTAAAAACTTCCTCTTTAGTTTCCATATGATGTGATGCACCAAAATCTATAATCCATGAATCAGATGAGGAATTAATTGCAACCAGAGCATGATGATTACCTTTCTTAGGCACATGGTCTTCTTCCTTCTTCTTCTTCGCTCCTTTAGGAATGAAGTCTCCAAGGTTATTCTTCTGAAGTACCTATGTCATAAGATCGATCTACTTCTTCATGCATGTGGATTCTTCATGATTCAGTTTATTGCAATATTTTCACTACTTTCCCTTCTTCTTCTTCCCTTTGGAATTTGAAGAATCTTTGGAACCTGAATAATCTTCAAAGGGTTTGTAATATCCCTCCTTCTTTGAATCTGGATGTAATAACTCCTTTCGTTTCTTCTTTGATTTCTGATTGGATGACCCTTTTCCATCATGCATGGTGAGTGCATGTGATTTGGTATCTTTCATGAGGCCCATATGTATGAGTTTTGTCTAGTCTTGTGTGATATACTCAATGAACTTAGCCATCGTAGGCATTTTCCAATTTGCGCCCAAAGACATCTGCCAAAATGGAAATTGGATACATATACATCATATTTTGGTCCTAGCTTGGCCAAGATTGTTAGAATAAGTTGTTTCTCTTATGTAGATTTTTCAATATCACATTCACCCAAGCTAAAAATCAAAGATTTAAATTTGGTAATCAAATCTTGTATATTATCAAAAAATTTAGGGTCTAAGGTATTCAACTCTACCTCAAGCATATGACCTCGCATCTCATCCCGCTTTCCAAAGAGTCCTTCCAAGGTGGTTTGGATCTCATTTGGAGTCTTGAATGCGACAACATAAAATGATATATCAGTGGATATTAACTCAAGAAGTAATCATGTGGCCTCATCCTTATGGTTCTACCATCTAGTCTTCTCAAGCGTTGATGTAGGTTTTGTTTCTGTCGCCATCATCAAATTATACAGTCCTTTTCTTTTGAGTTGGAATGTGGCCTTAAAATTACATTAAAAATAGTTGTATGATGTGAGTATTATCACCAGAATTGATTGAAGAAGTTTCATCGCCTCCATCCTACTATTGATTCTGAAAAGATTATGAAAACCCAAATCATGGATTCTAAGATATGATAGATAGTTCTATGACATCTATAGATATTATAAAAGCAACTATATATCCTAAAATATGATGTGGGTTTTGGATATTTTTGTTGAGGATAAGAAACCCTATGTTATATGTCTCCAGTCAAAATTTCATCCCGATCCATATCACAGATTTCGAGATATGGCTATTTTACTGCAGAAACCCAATTTTCTGGAGGGTTGCTGAATCGTTGCACCCTAGAGAAGAAAAAGTGCGACGATGTTGAATTGTCGCACCCTAGTGAAGGACACAGTTCCATGATTGTGAAAAAATAAATCGTCACACCTCGGATGAAGAACACAGTGCGACGACGTCGCACCTTGCTGTGTATAGGATGTGATGATCCCTGGAAAAATAAACTTTCTTAAGTTTGAGTGCAATCGTCACACGCTTTGATAAGGATAGGCTGCAGTGATTCCAATCTTCTCACCTTTCAATAGGGATAGGATGCGACGATTGTGGAAACTAGGTTTACTCAAATCCTCTTTCTCTCTTCTTTGGCTTGCCTGGGTTGCTCCAAGCAGCTCGGCTCTGATACCATGTTAGTGTTTCATGGAAACCTGCACATGATACCTAGCTAAAGCATACACAAAAAAATCTTATCAAGAAAAGGAAGAGAGATACATAATGAAGAATGAGAATCAATGTATATTATGATATAATCAATGAGTGAGTGATCTTCACTCATATAGGCAATGAAATACTATAATTAGGAATGAATTCATAATAGTGATGGTATAAAATTAGAAAGCCTAAAATAGAACTAGTCAGTTAACTCCCACTGAACTAGTGTGTCGAAAATAGAAATTTCTCCAATAAGGACAAAGAGAAAAAAATGATGGATTCAGAAGATGAGGAAAACATTGAAACAAATGGACAAGTTTATCTTGAATAATAACTCATTTTTTCTTTAAGGGAATTAAATAAGATAAGGAAAAAGAATTTGAAACAAAACGAGCAACTGCAAATTTTTGAAGAAGAGGATCATGATTCAAAATCCAAAATGTCACAAAACCTTGAATAATCGAAAAATATTATCATAAGCCTAAAATTTCAATTAGAAGAGGCAAGAAGGATGGAAGAAGTGGTGATAATCCAGCTAAAGAAAAAGGAAGAAAGTTGTGAAGAGCTAGAATCTAAGATTGTTTCCCTAAGAAATGATAGTTGGTCAGTTGAACAAAAAGTTGAAGCTTGAAAAAATTACTAAAATATTAGATGATATAATCAACAGTCAAATGTCTACATTCATTAAGACTGGTCTTGGATATGGTGATTTTGTTGCCTCCCTACCTACACTTATCCTTTCTACAACCAAGGAATTTATATTTGTTGCAGGAGAAGTTAAGACCAATTTTCTAGAAGAACAACCTACGATTGATTGTGTCGAACAGATTGATGAGGTACATGCTCCTCAGATTCCAACAATTGAGCATGTTGTTACAAATAACATTGTAGTTGATATGATGTCCCCAAGGTGTAGGACAGTAGGTGGCGGATTGTGATGTTAAGGCACTATGTGATGTTAAGTCACCGGTTTGAAACTTGTGGGGACAAAAAATCCAGCCATGTTAAGGGTTGGTGTGGCTTAGGCCGGGTAAGATCCCTGGATGATTTTGACTGCTTAGATTCCCCTGAGTCGCGGTTTCTCAAGCCACAAGCTAGTCCTGCAGGTCACAGACAAACTAGCAAAAAAAAAAAAACATTGTTGTGGATATGTTGGGTTGTTCTACTCTCGTAAGTGAACCTAACCTCGATCCTACTTCCACTAATAAAGCAACACAAAAAATTATTCCACATTATCATCCTTACCATAAAAATAGAAGGAATGGAATTTGTGCTTTCATATATTTTCAAAAGAGACGTGAAATTAAAAATTGTGGACCATTTCCGACTACTAAGATAGATTGTGGTTGGATTGATGGATGGTCGTGGAATTATTTGACCAGATGTTTAAAGAATTCATATCAATGGGTATCATCATTTGTATAGTTGTGTGACATTCCTCTTACTTACTGATGATTTCCTTGGAAGTGGTTTCTTTGGAATCAACCCGACATGAAAATACACTGGAGTTTCGGCTAGGTAGTCCATCAACTAGATGTTTCAACAAAAACTATTGCTTCTACTTATTGATCCCTTAGAGGGGGAATAGTTTATGTTGTTGATATGAAAACCAAATTGGCGTCTTCTTGATGACTTGACTATTTATTATTGAACAAACTTGGATTTGCTGAGACCAACCCAACCATGTTCAACCATTGTTGGAGATGTACTACTGTTTATATCGGATATAGAGACTATCTATATTGAAAGAGACCAATTATCTTGTGTTGTTGGCGAAAGTGTTCAAAACTTCTTCAGAAGTGTTTTTGTATCATGTTCAATCAGTTTTTACCATTGAGGTAGGAAATGTTGACGAAAGAAAAAGTACAAGTGAATGACATTATAATCTGGGTAGCATCCATATAATTTTCATTCAATATTCTATACATTCCTTATTCATACCTTGAAGGATTTTTGACAACTAGGAATAAAATTTGACGACATCTCTACACATTTGTCTAGGGAAATCTCAAAATCCTTTGTGAGCGGTGTATGGAACTTTGGGATTTGGCATGGTTTGAGGTATCTACTATGAAAAATCAAAGACAAGTGCAAATATATATTTTATACATTATGACCAACATTGACCATGTCCAGGAAAGTATTTTTGAAGGACAATTGGATGGTGGCTTGATGACATTCAAGAACTACCAAACTGACAACATACCTGTGACAGGGGAAGACCCCTTAGAATCTATAAAGGCACATAGAATATTGAAGATTCAAAACACATGGAGATGTGATAAGTTGTAGATGGAAATTTTTTGAACAGTATCAAACCATTCATTCTTGAGAAATAGATTGTGAGAAAATGTTGAAGATAGCCAATCCTATCAGTTGTGAATAGTAAATAGTTATGTGATAGTGAAACATGATGCAGGAGCATCCTTTCCACCAAATCACGTGCTAGCATTCCAGGTCATCAAAGTGCATTTAAGAAGGGGAGAGGCACCATCCCTCTCATTTTTCCCTCAATTTTAATTTTTAAAATGTAATTAAAGAAAATTAAATGGTGTAAGGCTTGGTAGAGCTAAGTTATTCACTTTGTACAAGTTGTAGTTAAAATTTCCTTTAATAGGCCTAAGTTGGATAGATTTTGAGCAACGCCTCAAATCTGAAATGTTGATGATCATTCAATGTGATCTGCCTTAGTAGGTAGGTATTGTAAATGGTGATTAGACACCACTAAGGTAGTTTGGAGGGAAAGCTCATTGAGACCCTCTTGTATAAAGCAATGTAATGTATGCCTAGTAGAGGTTGTTGAAAGTGGATGAAAAAACATTGTAAGCCAAGAGAAAGAGAGAGAGCTGAGACTCTGTTGTAGTCTGATATTTCGTACACGTTGTAAATAAACATTCATATTAATAAAAACAACAGTTTTTCATGCATATGATTATGTGTATATTTTCCTGTGTTTTATGAATGTTATCTGTGTGTTTATGAATGTATGTTGTAGATGTGTATGATAGGTTTCCATATACAAGGATAGACATAATTCTTTTTCTGTGAGTTTGTTGGATTATTTATGGGTTCTTTAGGCTAAATGAAAGGAGTGCATGACAGAGTATTGGAAACTCTGTGAGACAACGCAAGGAGTACGTATCTGAACTGACGCTTTGAGTTCAGAGGAGAATGTGTCAGGAGGGTAGACCAAAATAGTTTATAGACTCAGAGAGGAGCCTCATGGTTATTGAACACCTTGGAGGAGATATTATGTAGAGGAGGCACATAAAGCATAATTGTTGAAGATTTTGTGGAGCTCTGCCAGGAGGGCATTGAGAAGGTGCAAGAGTGCATGAAAGGATTCTGTCTCAAGTCTGAAGACAAGGGTTTCAAGGAGAAAACACCACAAATTTGTTGAATACTATGGAGGAAAGAATGTGTAGAGAAAGGACACCTGAAGTTGTTGAATGCTTCAAGAGACTTTGCCATGTGGGCATTGAGAAGGTGCAAGGAGTGCACAACAAAAATCTATTTCAAGTTCAGAGAGAAGAGAAGTGTCAGGGAAGACACCCCATAGTTACTGAACACTCTGGTAAATAGAAAAGAGAGATACTCCAGAGTTGTTCAACACTCTGAAGGAAAGGCTCAGCAAGGAGTTCTTTGAGCGAGTTCCAAGAGGGCACAGAGCCAACACCATTCTAAAGTGTTGGAGAAGTTGAAGGAACCAGAGTTGTTGAACACTCTAGAGGGAGAAGCTCTGGAAGGTGTGAATTGAGAAGATGCAAGGAGTGCATCAGCGAACCTGAAAGAGTTCAAAATTCAAGAGAAGACCTGTGCAAGGAGTGCACTAGTCCAACATTTCAACAAGTCTTGAGAAATTTTGAAGGTTCAAACAAGTGAAAGGAGTTCACATAAGATAGAACTTGTTTCAAATTCGAAAATATCAAGAGGACAAGCGTTAAGTTCCCAGAGGGCATAGAAATCCTTTGAAGGGAAGAAGAAGGGTCGAGTCCCTTAGAAATATGAGCAACTGCAAGGCTTGGAAAAGATAGTGCAAGTGTGCACAAAGGCTCTACACAGTGAGCAAAGATCAAGGACCTTTGCAGGTTCAAATTGGAAGGAAAGTGCAAGTTTGCACGTAGAGAGCAAGTGTGCATCAAGGTGAGGTCAAGTTACATTAGTAAAATATCAGAATAGATAGCGCAAGTTGTGCATCGACGGACTTTTTCCAAGTCCCAAAAAATAAGAAGGGAGAGCACAATTCGAGACCCAATAGTCGGGCTCGCAGGAGAAATCTCAAAGGCTACAACCTTTGACACTTAAAAATCTTCCCAAATTTGGGAGGATGAAGAAGCTCAGGAGGAAGAGTGATATCAACCATCAGATCAGCTACAAGAGAAGATATAGACCTTCAAAGTATACATCCAAACACCAGAAGGAGAACGCAAAGGAGAAGAACATATCCCAGTCGTTAGATATGAGTGCATGGATCGATAGTCGTCTGATCCAGGTAAGGTGCACAGAACTTAACTCATTTTTTAAAGTGCACAGGAAAGTGGACTTGCAAGGTCCCGAAGTTCCAAAGCCAGTCGGACTCATCCATCGTCTAGAGGGAGACAGGTGGCGAAAGATCAGAAGGTCCAAGAGATAAATCCCAAAGAACAATTTCTGCTAAAGTCGAGAAAACCGAAGAAATCCAAACCATGGGATCTAGAAGGGATGTGTAGTGTGAGATCCTGCATCCTAGAGGAGCGAGTGCAGAATAATTTGAAGAACTCCTCAAAGATATGGAATCTGAAACAGACCTAGGTCTTCCAAGCCAAAGGGACAGGTGTCACCAGGTCCTTCACTCTGGATCATAATCACTTCGGAGGAATTGGAGAGTGGAGGTGCAAGGACTCGTGAGGGCCAAAGTCCCGAAGTTATCCCAGTTATCCATTGGAGAAGGACGTGTGGCAAAAGATCTGCCACTTCAAAGAAAAGCTACTCCGGGAGGACAATGAACTGGGTGGAGCCAGAACTCCCAAAGGCCGAAGCGCCAGATTCCATCCAGGTCATCCATCGTAATTGGATGGGTGTCAGCATATTGTGAACTCCGGATACTTAGCAATCCAAAGGTTTTTGTGAGAGGTGGTTTGGAACTTCCCAAAGCACTGGAGTCTGAATTTACTAGGGGTCGTTTATCCCAAAGAAGAGCGTGGACTGTTGATCTGCAAGGGGACGCGTAGAGGACGAAGTTTCACTCCGTTGGAAAGCCACTTCGGAGGATTTGTGGAGTCAGCATGCAGATTTGGTCGAAACACGAATTTTGAAGAAAGAGACTAAGTCCTCGATCTCAGTGAGGAATGAGGACCATTGATCATGGTTCTATGGTTTCAGAGAATAGTCACTCCAGAAGAATTGGCTACAGTGTAAAGTGAAAACACCCAGATCCTAGAGCTCTGAAGTGCCCTTTTAGTAGGTGCTTGGTCATATTCCATGGTCACATGCCATTGCCGCCAGAGAAAAGGGGTTAAAGCCTGAGATTTGAGATTTTAAGGCATGAAAAGCTAGAGAAAGCGCCCGAGGGGTTTGGGTCAGCATGGACCTGCACTAGGAGGATTAAGAAGGCCTAAAATCATCGAGTGTAAACAGATTTGGCCCATATCTTGGCACAGGGCCCCTCGGGGGATATTGTGGTATCCCAAATATCCTCATTTTTTTTTTCGATTACGGGAAAGAAATTAGAGGCCTGTGAATACATTTTTGTAGGTCTAGCAGAGGCCCAAAGAGTTGATATAACTCCCTTTGAACGATCCTCGACTGGGAGGTCACGCAACCCCTAGGAGAGAAGGGGGAAGCATCAAAACATCCAGCAAGTCTTTGGAAACTTTTTAATAAGTAGAAAAAAGAGTAGTTTAGGAGAATGATGGTAAAACAAAGAAGACTCAAAAATTACAACAAGAAAAGATAGTACATTCACAGGGGGAGCTACTTCAAAAAATCACAAGAGAAAGCACAGTATAAGGGGGAGAAACACAAAAAAATGAACTATGAAGAAAAAGATGAATCATATTCCCATCAAGTACTATTTCCTAAGAGAACATGTAGTCGAACTAAGTGTGAAGATGGAATACATTTCCACCGAGAAACAAGTTGCAGATAATTTTTACCAAAAACCCTTTCAATGAAACATTTGCAGAAGCTATGAGTGATATCCCTCTCATATTGTCATTAAAGAAGCACAACTCACGAGGTGCATACCTTTTCCATTGATTTCAAAGGGGTAGAATTACAGACAGGGGGAGAGTTGTAGATAGGGGGAAGAGAATTATAGACAAGGGGAGAGTTGCATAAAAGAGAGAACTCTTTCTATTTCTAGAGGATTACGTGTTTTTTAGTACATGGTTTTCATAAATGACAAAGGGGGATATTGTTGAATACAATATTTTCATTGATGTCAAAGTTTAGTAAGTGATCAAATATAAATGTGACGTTAATAAATAAAAAAGTGGAAATAGATTTTACATAAATGTGGAGTAAAAATGAAAGTGGATTAAATATAAATATGACTTTAATAAATAAAAAAAGTTGAAAAGTTAGGTGGAAGTGGAATTTATGTAAAAGAGAAGTAAAATTAGAGGAAATTTCAACTCAAAAGTGTCCTCCTAAGGAAAAATCAAGAAATTAATAAAATAATATCATGTAGACAAATTTTTAATATTTTTTTAATATTTCACTTTTATCAAAGCTGCCCATAGTTTTTTTTTTTGTAAATACAGTAATTATATTAAGCTTCAAGAAACAAAAAGGAACTAGCATAGTCAGCAGTCTGGTTTACAGCCGGGTCGAAATTACTGGACTGCCTCCTCTCGGAGGAAACCAGTCCAGCCGACCCGCTGAC
>ML778624.1:800216-812497 GCA_009831015.1 Picea engelmannii
GATGGGTTTAGGAAATATAATTCAATTGTGGACCATCTTGTTACCTTTAGGATCATTGCAGAGGAGTTCTGTAATACTAAAACCAATCTTTTTTGTTGTTTTTTTTACTTTAGAAAATCTTTTGACATGGTTCCTAGGAAAAACCTTTGGAATAGGTTGGAAGAGATAAAAGTGTCTCTCGAGTTGAGGGATGATGCAATAAGGATGTATGAGAATGTTATTTTTAAGTTTAAAAACACTGAGGGTTGATAAAAAAAGATTAATTGCAATATCAAAGTCAAACAAGGTTGTCCCTTGTCCCCTACCCTTTTTGGCATATACATTGACAAGTTATAAGATTGCTTGGAAAATGTAGGTTGTGTCAGCCCTACTCTCACTGGTATATTCATCAATCTTCTTATTTATGTTGATGATACCGTTCTTATGGCAAGGAGTCCCCATGATATTGAAAACCAAATAAGAATCCTCAAGGATTTTTGCTCCAATATGGGTATGACTATTAATAGTGATAAGACTAAGGTCATGATTATTAAATCCAATAAGATCCCTTGTGATACATTTGTATATGACAACAAAAACTTGGAGGAAGTGACTTCATACAAATATAGTGGAATTTATATTCACCACAAGCTCAATTGGAATTATAGAAATGAGAAAAGGATTATTGGGGGATGGAAAGCTTATTATGGGCTTGAAAAGAATTGTAAATCAGCTAAACTTTGGAGTTGGGATAAGAAGAAACTCCTCTTCGAGACTCTTGTTACACCTGTTATTCTTTATGGATGTGAAGTCTGGGGCTATAGTATCTCTTGTGAATCCTAGAGAAATATAGAGAAAATACAAAATAAGTTTATAACGTATAATCTCAAAATTAGAGGAAATATGCCCTATCCCATCCTCCTCTTAGAAAGAATCATCTCCCCCATTGAGAGCATGGCTATGATTAGATACCTAATGTATAAGAACAAGTTAAAAAACATGGAAGATAAGAGGCTTCCTAAAATTTCTTCAAAATCGAGTCATAACCACCATCAACTCAAGCGCGAATGGCATAAAGATGCTCGATCTTGGATAAACTATTGAGGAATCATGAAGACACCATTTTGCAGAATAAAGATACTATTAAAAAAACATCAAATCAAAATTTAAGGAGAAAATGTGGTGTGGTAAAGAGTTAGAGGAAAAAAGAAAATTAAGGTATTATAAGGATGTAATTAACCCTAATCTAGAAGATCAAAACTATCTATCTTTTTTTTCAAGTGTAAAGAAAAAAATAATCATTGCTAAGATAAGAACAAATTCTCATGTGCTCCATAGTGAAACTGGGTGTTGGTCAATTCCTAAAACTCCATGGGATGAAAGGGTGTGTCACCTTTGTGACACTAAGAAGGTTGAAGATGAAAAACACTTTCTCTTAGATTTTCTAGCCTATACCCAAATTAGATCTCATTTTCAAAATATTTGTCACACTACCAACCTTCCTAACCTCTTAACTCAAAAAACGTATGGTGATCTTGGAAAGCTCATCTTTATGTTTTTTGAGCACATAAACAAAATTCTAAAGAATTTCAAGTAATCACTTACCCTCTTAAGGTTCGATAGACCAATTCGGTTTTAGTGGATGTTAATCATCATCATCATCATCATCCTTAAAAAATAATATATATAATTAAACATACTCAAAATTGTATTGTAGAATAAATATTATATATATTTAAAAATCACCAATGAATTAATAATATATAAAATTACACAAACTCAAAATTATACTATAGAATAAATAATATATATTCATTTAAAAATCACCATTGAAATATATGTGTGTGTGTGTGTGTGTGTGTACACACACACACAAACACACACATATATATACATATCATTTTTTTTAGAAAAGTGATAAAACATATCATAATTCATTGTGATTGAAGGAAACTTGACTCGGTAAAATAGTCAAATCTATTTTAAGTAAACAAGTGGGTTTTCGGTCCATGGTATTGGGCCCATGGTATTGATGATGGTTTTTGTGCCCCATGGTTTTGGTAGACCATAGTATTATGCTTGTGGATTACATGTAATAAATCATTTAAAAAGAAAAAAAATTATTAAATATTTTAAAATAAAAAATTTACTATTTCATTTCTCATAATAAAGACATAATTTAAAATGTAAAATCTAGAAATTACACCATTATCATACACATAATATTGAACTAAAAATCTAAATATTATGCCACTTTCATAATGAATATTATAGCATTGCCTATGAATTGCTCTATGTGTGTGAAAGAAATTGAAAACACTCCAAAATACATAAATAAATATAATATATTTATATATATATCATTATATATTTCTATAATAATAATAATAATAATAATTGTTATTTTTATTATTCTTACATATTTCTATATATATCAAAGCTCATGATTTAAAAAAATAAAAATTAATTAATGTTAGTAATGAAAAATGTAAATGCATTAATACCACCTTAATACACTATCTCTCATTTATTACAACTATTGGAAAATTGGTTATCATATTAATTCTACTTTTGATATCCAAGAAAATTTTGGGCATCGTCGGAATCATGTTTAGGGTAGACAAATTGTATTATTAAAAAATATTACCAATATCCAAATTATATAATAAAATTTTCCTTTCACATGCACATCTTTTGAATGTTAAAGCATTTTGATTGGATAATAGCATATGACATGGAATTGGTATTAGAGTTGGGGGTGCATTTGTTAATCAAAATTCCTCTAATTGGCGTGAAAGTGGATTAAAGAGAAAGGTAAAAGTGAAAATGGAGTTTACGTAAAAGTGAAGTAAACATGAAAATGTATTAAAATGGGTAAAAGTGAAAGTGCACATGGTATGTGCACATGGATTTACAAACGATGGTGATATGTTATCCATGGTATGGTAAAAAGTGAATTAAAAATAAAGAAAGGGGGGGAATTAACTATTATTTAATAAAAGTTGTGAATTTTCAAAAGAATGTGACTTTTCAAGTAAAGCTTATGGAAAAGTATAAATAAAGAAGAGGGTTATGAGAAAAAATGTGTGTCTGGGTGAAAATGTAATATTCTTATGCATACCATTTGAGGGGTGATGATTAAATATCATTCAAGGAGTGATGATTGAACATCATTCAAGGAGAGACAATTAAATATTGGTGAAGATCGGATCTAGCACTCTAGAAAATAGATCTAGAAAAATAAAAAGGAGTGAGTACAGATCTAAGGTCGAACGAAAGAAGAAGTAGCAAACATAGTGTAGAAGACGTGAAAGAAGAAGAAAGGGAAAGATAAAGAGAGAAATCAGAAGATGCGAGCACAATGCAATATCTGAGATAGAAGTTGAAGAATATGCAAGAAGATATAATGAAGGCAGAGCGAAAGAAGAAGTAGCAAGTGAAAAGAAGATCCAGTTAAGGAAGAAGTAAAGAGCACAAAGAAGATAGAAGGTGATTGGTGTCTCTGGTAGGTTGGTGCCCAAAAACAAAAGATGGGATCAATGTCTCTTGTAGGTTGGTGCCTACAAAAAGAAGTGGGGATGGGTGTCTCTAGTAGGTTGGTTCCTAAAAATATTTGTAACCATAGGTTGGTGTCTATAGATTAACAAAAATATGATTTTGTGGTTTTATCCCAATAGGGTTTGCACGTTAAATATTGTGTCTCTTGGTTTTTGTTTTTATGTAATTGCTTCATTATGGAGTACACATATTAAAAAGAAAAATATAACCTTATATTGATTCACCCCCCCCTCTCAGTATTAGTGTGTGCTCAACAATTGAGTGAAACATATAGCAAGTCTTTGGCAACTTTTTAATTAGTAGCAAAAGGAGCATTTCAGAACAATCACGGTAAATTAGAGAAGAGTCAACAATTAAAACAAGAAACGATAGTACATTCACAAGGGAAGATACTTCAGAAAAATACAAGAGAAAGCACAAACTAAGGGGGAGAAACACAACAAAAGGAACTATGCAAAAAAAAATGAAGCATATTCCCATCAAGTACCACTTCCTAAGAGAACATGTAGTTTAACTAAGTGTCAAGATGGAATACATTGCCACTAAGAAAAAGGTCGCAAATAATTTTTACTAAAAACCCTTCCCAATGAAATATTTACAGAAGCTAGGAGTGATATTCCTCTCATCTCGTGAGTAAAGAAACATAACTCAGGGGGTGCATACCTTTTCCATTGATGTCAAAGGGGTAGAATTAAATATAGGGAGAGAGTTGTATATAGGGGGAGGAGAATTACAGACATGGGGAGATTTGCAGATATATATATACAGGACTACATGTTTTTAAGTACATGGTTGCCATCAATGAAAAAATGGGGGAATTGTTGAATAAAATATTGTCATTGAAGTCAAAGGTTAGTAAGTGAACAAATATAAATATAATTTTAATAAATACAAAAGTGGAAAAGTTTAGTGGAAACGAAGTTTACATAAAAGTGGAGTAAAAATGAAAGTAGATTAAATATAAATATGACTTTAATAAATAACAAAAGTTGAAAATTTAGGTGGAAGTGGAATTTAAGTAAAAGACGAGTAAACATGAACATGGATTAAATAAAAAGGTAAAAGTGAAAGTGGAGTTTACTTAAAAGTGTTGTAAACATGAAAATGGATTAAAAAGGTTAAAAGTGAAAGTGCACATGGATTTACAAATCATGGTGGTATTTTACCCATGGTATGGTAAAATGTGAATTAAAAATAAAGAAAAGGGATAAGTTAATTATTATTTAATAAAATTCATGACTTTTCAAAAGAACACGTCTTTTCAAAAAATAACCTAGTTTGACAGAATATGAATTCCCAGTGGGGCCCTATTTGTTTCCATCCTTCATGTCCATATGTATGGGCACTAATCCATGGATTTTCAAGGAAAGAGATGACATCTGAGATTTAATAATTCTTGGGAGGAGGAGAGATTTCCATCCTAACCATAGATTCCATTTCTTCTATTTTCCCATGAGGAAATGTGAAGGAAGGTTTTGAATCCTTCCCTTCATAACAAGTCCTTGAGGTTGTGAAGAGATGAATCTTGAGAAAGTTATTTACTACCTCTGATCTTGACATTTCATATATTGATGATTTGACGTTCCGAGGTATCTAAGGAAAGTAATTTTTATTAGAGGAGTTACTAATATGTATATTCGCTAGATAGGGGATCATTTGACCTTTGGTATGTGGGAGTCCAAGCTTTGCAATCAACTACCCAATATAATTTTTTTGGATGAATTCCTTATACAACAATGGGGAACATGTGATCATTCATCACATGACTTTTACACCCATTTCCAAATGCATGAAGAGTGGGTCTTTGATCACCAATCCGCCTCATTCCAATAGGGCATGCACTATATTCCAATGAATCAGGTGATACATTTTTCTATTGGTTCTCCCTCCTTACCATAAAATACTTATGATATCTCTCCCTATGGATTGGATGATACCCACTCAAGACAAAAGAGCCATTTATTGTTAAATCAAAAGTGCAGAGAGAACATATTTATTCAATGAGATTTTTGTGGTGAGAGTTTTCAGTCAAGTTTGGAAAAACCTCAGTTTTGTTGATGGATTGTCGACATTTCTGATCCATATCAAGATCCATCTTTAGGACAAGAACCCTGGGTTATGATTTAAAAGAGACGTTTCCTATAAATGTTAAATGGACAGAGGAGAGCTTGAATGTCGCCTGGGAAGAACCCTAATTCTCCATTAATTAATTAAGTATATTTATAATGTTTTATTTTTAGTTATTCAAATTGTTATTATACAATTTGTTCTTAGGTTTTTATATTATTTGGACATTTCAATTTATTTTAAATTCTAATGTTGTTTATTATTTAAAACGCTTTTAAAAAGCTTTTAAAATTTTATATTTTTAATGAGAGTATTCAAATTATTTTTATTAGAAAATTTTTAATTTGAAAAGATCTTAAGTAATGATTAATGAGTCTTTATAAACAAAAATTATATTTTAGGATTTATTGAATTAAAATTGTTTTTAATTTTAAAAATTAGGGTTTACCTAAAGTTGATTGTTTTAATTATTATTCCTTTTTATTAAGGGGAGCCAAATTTCATTCAGTTCTAGGCCATTATCTCTATTAAGGTTTCTTGGATTTCTTTGGAAGCTTAAGGCATAATAGGAAACACGATGGAAGCTTAGGGCACACCATTTATAGGAAGAGTCAAATTTCATTTAGTTCTAGGCTCACCAACCTATGAACATAATAGGAGAAAGATGCTCCTCTCAGACCCATAGTGAATACAATAGGCTCACCAACCTATGATCTAGATAAACATGTAGCCAAGATACTCAGCCCCCTAGTAGTCCATACCGACTCCTTTATAAAAGAATCCAATGAATTGATCAAAATCATTGAAAAAGAAAAATTGAAACCTGAAGACATTTTCATAAGCTTTGACATAGTTTCCCTTTGCACAAAAATTCCACTGGATGAAGCTATACAAGTGGTAAAAGAAGTAACTGAACCTGAAACAACAAAACTAACCGAGTTTTGTCTCCTCTCCACGTTCTTCAATTACCAAGGGGAAGTTTACGAACAAACTAGTGGGGTAGCAATGGGATCTCCATTGTCCCCAATCATTGCCAATCTCTTTATGGAAAACTTCGAGAAGAGAGCCTTAGATTCCTACCCTCTAAAACCAACAAGATGAAAAAGGTTTGTCAGTGGCACCATTTTTCTCTAGCCCCATGGGAAAGAAGAACTTGAAAAATTCTTCCAACACCTAAACAATATCTCAAACGACATAAAATTCACAATGGAACTTGAGGAAAACATGAGTATACCTTTTCTGGACGTTATAATTAATAGGAAACATGATGGAAGCTTAGGGCACACCGTTTATAGGAAGAAGACCCACACAGAAAACTACCTACATGCAAACTCCCATCACCACCCCAACCAGAAACTAGGAGTCCTTAAAACCCTAGCTATGAGAGCCATAAGAATCTCTAACAAGGAACACTTTGAAAAATAAAAAGATCACCTGTCCAACATTTTTAGAAACATTGGATATAATAATAAAGACATAAAAAATGCAATCAATAAAGCCAAAGAAAAAATGAACATAACACCCAACCCCCCTGATAACCAAACCCTTAATAACATTGCTTGCCTCCCTTTCATCTGAGTAACAGACAAAATCATGAGAGTCCTAAGAAAAAAGAGATTAGGACCTCCTTCAAACCACATGAAACCATCAAACAAAATATGTGATCCGTCAAAGATAAACTTGATCCGCACAAATGCAAATGCATTTACAATATTGAATGTTCATGTGGTAAATGCTACATCGGCAAAATTGGGCACTCCTTTCAAATTAGAATTAAAGAACATGGAGTCGACATAAAGAATGAGTGCATTCATAAATCATCCTTAGCATAACACTCCCTGAAAACAAAACACCATGTACGCCTTGAAGAGAGAAAATTCTGGCAAAGGAGGATCACCTATTTAAACATTGCATTAGGGAAGCGATTGAAATTCAAAGAAATCCAAGCAACCTTAATAGAGATAATGGCCTAGAAATTAATGAAATTTGGCTCCCCTTAAAATAAAAAGTAATAATAATTAAAACAATCAACTTTAGGTAAACCCTAACTTTTAAAATTAAAAACAATTTTAATTCAATAAATCCTAAAATATAATTTTTTTTTCTAAACACTCATTAATCATTATTTAAGATCTTTTTAAATTAAAATTTTTCTAATAAACATAATTTGAATACTCTCATTAAAAATATAAAAATTTAAAATCTTTTTAAAAGCCTTTTAAATAATAAACAACATTAGAATTTAAAATAAATTGAAAAGTCCAAATAATATAAAAACCTAAGAACAAATTATATAATAACAATTTGAATAACTAAAAATAAAACATTATAAATAAACATAATTAATTAACGGAGAATTAGGGTTCTTCTGAGCCGACATTTAAGCTCTCCTCTATCCATTTAGCATTTATAAGAAGCGTCTCTCTTAAATCATAACCCAAGATACTTGTCCTGAAGATGGATCTGAAATGTCGACAATCCATCAACGAAATTATGGTCTTTCCGAACTTGACCGATAACATATTTAATTAATGTCACTTTTCGTAGTAGATTTAACCATTGGGAACCCCATTGATTTTTATTTTTTTTTCTAAATAATGGATCCCTAGTTAGATGCCTTTAGATGTTTCAAATATATGGGGATTCTCAGGTATTTTGTGAGGTCCATGGATGACAAGAGAGAATTCTAGAATTTAGGTGATCTAGAAAAGAATTTGGTGAGACGTGTTCCACTTAGAGATGTTTATCTTTCCTTTATTGATCTTTCCTCCAAAGGATGACAAATGAGAGCCTAAGGTGCATTTAAATATTTTGGCTATTACCACTGCATCTCCACCCAACAAAATTTTGTTGTCTACAAATGGTGAGTGGTTGATTGGTTTTACCCTGATAACTATTTTGATACCCATGATGATTCTTTCCCTTCTTTCTTTCTCGAGAATCCTCCCTATCATTTATTCCATTCGAATGTAAATTATTGTAGATAAGGTGCAACCTTGGTGAAGGCCTCTTCTACACTAGAATAAATTAGTTGGCATTCCATTAACCCAAGGTGATATCCATGGATGTCCAATGTAGGCTCTTATCCAATTTATGAAGTGGGGAGAAAATCCAAATTACTTGAAGACTGCATAAATGAATGAATTTCCATCTCTATAAAAATCATTCAATATGTCTATGTTCATAGCCATGCCTTGTTCATTTTATATCTAGCTTGATTGAATCGCCTCTTGCACCAAAATCATATTGTCTATTATTTTCCTTTACTAAACAAAGCCCTCTTGATTCTCAAAGATAAGCTAAGGTATAAACTATTGGTTGTGATCTTAGACAAGATTTTATATGATGCATTTTAGAGAGAGATAAGGTGGAACCTTGCAAATAAGGTGGGGTTTGTCTCTTTATAAATGAGAGATAGAAATTAAAAGTTCATCCACCCTCCCACTTTGGATTTAAGCCTTGAACTTTACATCATATGACATAAATCCCATTTGATAAGGTGCCAATAAGATTGGGGGAAGTGGATAGTGAACCTAGGTCCTCAATATTTGTTTATATCTAGGCCCCACCAAGCATTAATGTCTTATTCTTCTTCTTTGAATTCCAGGACCATTGCTCTATCATCTTCCTCTATAACTAGATTTGGAATTACCTAGATAATTTCATGTTCCTCAATTTACAAGTTGGGAAATTCTCTTTTGAATAGATATATTTCTAATTATTATGTGCAATAGCCCTTATTACCTCAAAGCCTCAAATGCATTCACTCATTTCTAACTAGATATCTTAGATAAGGTTCCTTATTTTCCCTTCCCAAGCTTGCTTATGGAAGAACGATGTGTTTGAATCTCTCGCCTTATACTTTTGGATTTCAATAACCAACTCTCTTCCTCTTTATGAATGCATGATGAAGCTTCTCTATTATGTTTATCTCCTTTTGTTGCATCCAGGGGGTGACTTCCTAATCTTCCATTTGTTAGGAATTAGATCACAGGGAAATAAAATAATGTGGAAATAAAACATAGAAGAGAATAATAAAATAGAGACACAAATATACATGGTTCACCCAATATGGGCTACTTCCATAGAGAAATTGTGAAGTCCTTCCTTTATTATTATCCAATAAATGAAGGAATAAAACCTATAACACACTCGTTGTAACTTCCTCTTCTTTGTCTCAAAGTCTCCTCTCCCAGAATATAATATTCACACTCATACACAGCGGCAATAAAATTCCTTCATACAAAAAGAGAGTTTCCTTCTTGGGAAAAAACCCTAACATAAATTCTACCGTCATATCTACGACCTTATAATGAACTGTCCAGATTGACTATGAAATTACAATATTTTAAAAGGAAATTTAAAAAAAAAATCCATAGGGGATTTGCCCTCAAACCCTCAACATAAGGAGGGTAGGATTACCTGCATATGAATCAGGAAGATAATCGGGATCCATAACCAACAAAAAAATCATTTGGTGATCACATAGATTCCTTTGTAGATCATCTCATTCCTTGGGTTGGGATATAAAATGGGATTACACCCACTCCTTAGGATTTACTTGGTGAATTTTCTCTCTAGTTCCCAAATTAATGAGTGGGATCTTTGGATCTGTTTATTCCATGTTGATTCAATGACCATCATTATGCCCGAGCCATGTAGCGAGAGAGGGTTAAATCTAAATGGGATAGACACATAATTAATATATTATTGTCGATTGAGCAATATAGGATTATGATCAAAGATTGTTGATGAGAGGATTGAAGAGGAGATCTATATGTTATCCAACAAAAATGTACATTGGATGAGGAAGCGATCCAGTCTTTCTTCTATAAGACCCAAACCACTTGTTTGTCTTGAGGTAGTTGGTTTTCTTTGGTTTTGGGTCATATAGATCCTAATATGCTACCGATTTATTCACTACCTCTCTAATTGGATCTCTAAAAAACATTAATCCTCTATTTTCCACTAGTGACAAAAGTATATTCAGATCTCCAAACATAATTTTGTGATAAAAAAAATTGGATTCCCCACGCTCTTAGATGGTGTTATAACACTTTTTTTATCCCTCTAATAGTTTTGGGAATAATATTATAAAGGGATATATGATTAAGAGTGTTTTTTACAAAAAAAATATGAATAGATATAGTGTTGTATGAAAATCATTTGGATCTAGTCCTTAGTTGATTGGTCCCATAAAGTATAGATCTCCCCTAAGGCTCCTTGGTCAATCCATTTCATTCTTTTCGTATTGTTTTTCTTAGATCCGTCATAATATCTTCATATGTCCTTGTCCCATATATGATAATGATAACCAACATCTCTTCTTTTATTATGTATCTAATTGCTTCTACATTAGTTTCACTACCCATTCCCCTAATATTCTAGGAGAGAAATTTCATTTTTTAATGCTTAACATTTCGGAACCCCCTATAAAGGATCCCATGTTGATTGTATTCCCATATTATTTTCCTTATCGATAACAACCTCTCTTTTCTATTTGCTTGTCTTCTGGCTCAGTTTCTTTGGAATTTTTTCATCCTCTTACTCTATGCTTTGCCAAGTCTTTTTTTTTTTTATGACACTACTTTGAAAATGGTTTAGGGGGTTTGAGATGTTATAGTTATTAGGGATAATATCATATTTCATAGCGGGGGGAGAGAGGGGTGGAGGGAAAAAGTTGCCCAAAGGGGACACATAACAAAAAGGGAGGTGAGAGGGATAGTCAAGGATGAGGTTGGAAAAGGTTGACTATGAGAGAGAGCAGTTGGGGAGTAAAGGGCGAGGATGTCTTAAAAAGGTGCATCAAAAAACAAAAAAATAAACAAAAAAATAAAAACTTAAAAGATAAAAATAAAATTATAAAATATCTGGCAATTCCTTTAACTTCACAACCTTACAAGAAACTGGTCTGCACATTCACCATTGACTTTAGAAGAAAAATTGAATGGTAACATAGAATCTCCCCGTTGACTTTAGTAGTAAAGTTGAATAGTAATGGGAAATCCTTGTTAAATACATTGATAAGAATCCCCTTATTGGAATCAATATCTTAATTATAAAATCTAATCTTATGGCAACTAATTAAAGATCCTGACATATTCTCATCTTTGTCTCCAAATCAATAAATAAAAATTTCAGCGTTAACTCCCTTGCATTTATGAATTCATCTATTTATCATTATATTACTCATTTATTATTTCACTTTTACTTAATAGGTTTAAAAAATTACTACGACGAGTTATCAGTTGACATAAAGCATACTAGCTAGCTTAAACCATTGCAAGAATATTAATTAATTTTAAACATTTTCTCCTTCACTATTAACTTTTTACATTTAAGAGAAATGAAATAACATTAATTAGTGGGTTGGATTTCAAATTTCACTTATTATAAAATTTACTTTCACCTATTATAAAATTTAGGTCAACACATGTGTCCTTCATGAAGTATTCCTTCAGGCACTTGTACTTTAAGTTTTGTTAGTGATTTGAAGGTGGTTCGACAATTGGATTAAGTGGAACTATGTGTCACCCAAGATTTGCATTGGCTATCCATTCCATTTACCTAGTACCCCAGGAGGTTGTTTGAGTATAATATGGAGGTTTAACAAATCGTACATGACACATAGTTCCACTTAATCCTATGGACTGTATAACATACATCTTGTTAGGATT
>ML778624.1:812597-828689 GCA_009831015.1 Picea engelmannii
TCATGAAGAATCCACATGCATGAAGAAGTAGATCGATCTTATGACATAGGTACTTCAGAAGAATAACCTTGGAGACTTCATTCCTAAAGGAGCGAAGAAGAAGAAGGAAGAAGACCATGTGCCTAAGAAAGGTAATCATCATGATCTGGTTGCAATTAATTCCTCATCTGATTCATGGATTATAGATTTTGGTGTATCACATCATATGGAAACTAAAGAGGAAGTTTTTACTTCTTTGAGTTCATGATCTGGACCTCTTATTCTCATGGGGGATGATTCTCCAATAGAAGTTGTAGGAGAGGGAAGAGTGGAACACCGTAATGGAATTTTTGAGAATATATTACATGTTCCAAATATTTCTATAAATCTGCTCTCAGTTTATGAGATCACTCAAACATGTAAAAGGGTTGAATTTACATCAGATTTAGTTACTGACTTGACATGCATGACATTTCCATTATTGTAGTTGGTGAGGTAGATCACAAATAATGGTTGTATAAGTTCACTAAGTTTATTGACTATGACTCCTCTTTGCTACTTACACATGCTAATGATAGTAGTAGAGTATGGCATGAGATATTTGGTCATTTAAACTTTAGGTACATGCAATGAATTTCAAAGCAATGAATGGTCAAAGGATTTCCAGACATTCAATTTTCTGAAGGGGTTTGTGAAGGATGCATTCTTGGAAAGCATCCTGAAGAGAAATTTCAAGAGGGGAAGGCAAGGAGATACTCCTCTTCCTTAGATCTTGTTCATACTGATCTAATGGCTCCATTTCCACATCCTTCCATCAGCAAAGCAATGTATGTTCTTACATTTATTGATGATTACTCACACTATACTTGGGTTTATTTTCTCAAACAAAAGTTTGAAGTTTTTGAGCATCTCAAAGACTTCAAAGCTCTATTAGAGACACAAACTAGGAATAAAATCAAAATAATCCATATAGAAAATTGGGGGGAGTATATCAGCAAAGATGTTCAAAACCTTTATCGTGAAGCTGGTATCCAGTTGCAGCACACAATTCCATACACTCCACAACAGGATGGAGTTTCTAAAAGGAAGAGCGGGTCTCTCAAGGAGATGATCGGTTGCATGTTGCATGAAAGATCACTTCCTTACAAGCTTTGGGTTGAGGCACTAAACTATGTTTCTTACATACAAAACATAGTACCTCAGAGATATGTTGAGGATAGGACACTTTTTGAGGCTTGGACAAGTGGCGAAACAGATGTCACACACTTCCACATCTTTGGATCTAGAGCATGGGCTCATATTCCTTCTGAAAAGTCAAAACCCTTAGATCCACAGAGCACACCTTACATATTTGTGGGATATCCATATGATGTGAAGGGGTATAGATTGATTGATCCCTCTACAAATCGGCTCATCATTGAGTGCACTATTCATTTTGAGGAGATTCCTTTGCATGCACCTCCAGTGCAACATGAAAATACTCTTGTGCTTCCATTAGTTCTAGACATTAGAGATGATGATTCCACACACACAAATGCTACATATTTAGACACAGAGTCATAAGATTATGTACATGCAGATGAGCAAGTAGTATAGCCAAATGGGGAGACAGTGTCGAAGCTTTAGAAAATGCCGAATTGGGCACAATCCACACTTCAGGAAGAAGGTAACCTTGTAAGGGATCCATTGGATTCGAGGAGGACCCGATCTCAGCATGTGGATCCTTCTCATATACTTTTATCTTCTGAACCAATGATGCCCATGCATTGTTATATGGTTCAATCTTATGATCCACATACCTATAGTGAAGATGTTAGCAATCCACTATGGGAAGAAACCATGCAGGAGGAGCATGACTCTCTCATTGAGAATCAGACTTGGGATTTGGTTCCACTTCCACTAGGGAGGAAACGTTTCAGATGCAAATGGGTCTATAGGACCAAGAGAGAAGTAGATGGTCAGGTGAGAAGGTACAATTCCAGATTAGTTGCAAAAGGATTTCAACAGATTCATGGGATATATTATGATGAGACCTTTTCTCTTGTAGCAAATATGGACTCCATTTGCTTGGCTCTAGCCATTGCAGCAACCAAAGGATGGGAAGTTCACTAGATGGATGTGAATAATTATTTTCTTCATGGTGACCTTTCAGAGGAGATCTACATGGAGCAGCCGTAGGGGTTCATTTAGAACTCATCTTTAGTATGCATACTGAATAAGTCTCTCTATGGACTCAAGCAGGCACCTAGAGCATGGTATGAAAAGATGGATTCTTACTTGCTTTCACATGATTTTGCTAGATGTAAATCTGATTCCAATGTTTACATGCTGAGGACTACCAACTTTGTGATGATTTTTGTACTCTATGTTGATGATCTTTTGATCATTGGTAGCTCTGATACAACCATTACTTTGGTCAAATATATTTTTCATGAAAGGTTCTCTATGACGGACATGGGTCCACTACACTTCTTTCTTGGTCTTGAGATTAGTCAGGATGCTTCTACCATCAAAATTTATCATGCTAAGTATATCAAGGATCTTATAGATAGATTCCGCATGACAGACTGTAAGTCTGCACCTACACCATTCTTATCTGGGATCATACTTGACAATGGTGGGGATACACCATTAGTGGACAACACTTTGTATTAACAGTTGGTGGGGATTCTTCTATATCTCACCCAAACCTATCCAGATATCTCATATGAGGTAGGAGAAATTTCCAGATACATGCAGGAACACCATGAACTACACTGGAAGGATTCCAAGCACATCCTCAGATATGTTCAGGGCACCATGATTTATGGGATTCACTATGCAGTTGGTTGTGCATTAGATATCATAGGATTCATAGATTTAGATTGGGCTAGTGATAGCATAGATCACAAGTCCATGTCCAGGTACACTCTTAGTTTGGGGTCAAGCCCAATTTGTTTTTCAAGTAAGAAGAAATAAACCATTTCTTTATCTTCCGCAAAGGCCAAGTACAGAGGAGTAGTCAACTGTGTCATTCAAACATTTTGGTTTCAACACCTCCTTATCGAGCTTGGTATCTAGTTTCACTACCCGAATATCATATGGTGTGACAATCAAAGTTCACTGAAATTTTGCAGATATCCAGTACAACGACATCGAACCAAACACATTGAGGTCCACATGCATTTCATCAGAGATCTAGTACATGACAAGATTATTGATTTGCAGTTATGTCCTTCCTCTGAACAAACTGTCGACGTATTCACCAAGACCTTCACTGAGTAGAAGTTTCAGACATTGCAGGATTCCCTTAAAGAACAAATGAGTTATTCTTCAAGATCCAATTGTCCATTTTTTTCACTGTTTCCTCATCCTCTGAATCCATCTTTTTTTTTTCTAATTGTCCTTGTTGGAGAAATTTCTATTTTTCGACACACTAGTTTAGTGGGAGTAACACTAGTTTAGTGGGAGTTAACTGATTAGTTCTATTTCAGACTTTCTAATTTTAGACCATCACTATTATGCATGCATTTCTAATTATAGGATGTCATTTCCTATATGAGTGAAGATCAGACACTCATTGATTAGAGCATAATATACATTGATTCTCATTCTTCATTATGTATCTCTCTTCCTTTTCTTGATAAGATTTGTTTGTGTATTCTTTAGTTAGGTCTCCTATGTAGGTTTCCATGAAACACTGATAATCCTCATCAATATTTGTTTTGATTATCATAAAATAGTTTCTTCTCTATCACTATCAGAACTACTTTCATTTCTTTCTTCAGATGAGTCACTAACCCCTTTTGAGTAGAGGCTCTTCTTCTAGTTATAAGATTTCTTCTTCTTTTCATGATTGTCATGTTTGTGGCTATTTTTATGTTGATGATGTTTACTCTTTACGCTATAGTCTTCTTCATTACCACTACTTTCATTTTTCACATATGGACACTTAACAACAAAATGTCCTATTTTTTCATAGTTAAAGCATTTAAAGAGAAACTTACCTTTGTATTTTCCAGATCCTTTTTGAGTTTTCTCAAAAACAAATCTTCCTCTACATCTAATTCATAGCTGGAACAATCGCATTATTTGTGCTATTTGTTCTTCATATTCTTTGAGGATTTGAAAGTTGCTTCTTTCTTTGATGGTTTTTCTTTTTTGGTCCTCATTTTATATCTAGTGAGGATCCCATGCAATTCATCCATTGTTAATTGATAAAGATCCTTCATTTCCTCAATGGAGGAAAATTTGGCTTCAAATTTTAAGGGGAGTTACCTCAACACCTTTTGCACAATCATAAATTCTTCAACCATTTCACCAAGTCCTCTCATGGTGTTGACAATTTCATCCACACTAAAGAGATATGTTGCAACATTTTCTTAATGTTTCCTCTTCAGCCTCTTGAACTGTCTTCTATGATTTTGGAGCTTAGAATTATTGACCTTGTTATCTCCTTCATGGATGTTTTGTAGTTTGTCCCAAATTTCTTCCATTGATTTGCAATGAATTACTTTGACAAACTTTGATTCTGATAGTCTGCACAAGATGGCATTCATGGCCTTTGCATCATTTTCACTAGCATTTTTCTTGGTCGTATCTGTTGGTGGATGTTTCGAGGTTGTATAACTAGTCACGACTGATTTCCAATTATCAAAACCAAAGGGCATTAGATATGTTCACCTCCTTATACTCTAGAAGGAATAGTTTGTTCTGTCAAACAACAGAACCATGTTTGCAAAGAAACCTTCCTAATTGGCCATGTGTGCTCCTGAGATATACCTTCCAGTGGTTAGACTGTTTCCAAAGGAACCCTCTCCGATAGGTTGTTGCCTACAATCAAAAAAGGGGATTGGTATATATGATAGGTTGGTGCCTAAAAACAGAAGAATGGGATTGGTGTCTCTTGTAGGTGGGTGTCTACAAACACAAGAAGGGGATTGGTGTCTCCGATAGGTCGGTGCCTACAAACAAAAGAACAGATTGGTTTCTCCTATAGGTCAATGACTACAAAAATTAGTGGGGATTGGTGTCTCAATTAGGTTGGTGCCTACAAAAATTTGTAACCGTAAGTTGGTGCCTATATATTAATAAAAATAAGATTTTGTGGTTTTCTCCCGAAAGGGTTTCTACGTTAAATATTGTGTCTCCTAGTTGTATCAATATTAAATATTGCTTCATTATGATGTATTAATTTTAAAAAGAAAAATATATCCTTAGACTGATTCACCCCCCTATTAGTATAAGTGTGTGCTCAACAAATATCTCGGTTACATAGAGTGGATTCCTTCAGGTTTTTTGGCCATATTAAAAGATAAATGGTCCTCCTTATGTTTTATCCTAGTAGTACGTTAAATGTTCTTAGTAAGGAAAAGGTTAAGATATTGGGTTTCCATTTAAATAATTCTCAACACTTTCCTATCAAGATATCATACCATAAACATATGCATATTCAAGATATGGTGTAGAAGGTGGAACGTGCTCTGGAAGACTATTGCCTCAAGAGTGACTTCTATGTCTCCCATGTTGGAGTAGTGGATGTTTTTTTCATTATTCAATGAATTATTTCCATCAACAACACTCACCAACTACTCAAATAAACACAAGGAGAGATTTATCTCCTTCCATCAATATGGTCATGAAGTTATTATCAAAGGATTGGAACCTAAAAGCATCCATACTATGGACTCAAAACACATGTCTACAATTTTCAAGAGGTTGCACTTTGGCTTCATGGATTACTTGTACTTTATGGAGGAAACACCTTCTCAATAATGTTTTTTCTCTAAGTCTCTCTACCTTACTTCAAAAGTATAAAGAACTAGTATTCTAGGGGATGTGTACAAAATATCCACCCAATAGGGCCATGGAACACACCATTGAGTTAAAACCCATCCAAGGTACCATAGTATTATACCCCTATTGATATGGCCATTTCATAAGTATAAGTTTGAAATAATTGAGGATGGCATTTTATAAGATAGGTTCATAACTCCTAAAAAGAGCATTTATGTTTCCCTAGTTGTCTTGGCAAGTAAAAATGATGGTTCTTACTTCTTTTGTATTGATTATAGATCTATTATTGGATCACTATTAGGAATAAGTTCCCCATGAATCATAAATATGGTTTGATGGAAAATATCCATGGTTTCAGTATATTTTATGAGATTGACCTTTGTGTTAGATAATACTAGATACTTATACAACTCAAGGCCAACCAAGAGAAAAATGTATTCATGAGGTCTAGTTAAAAAAATTTAGTGATTATAGAGGTATTTTTAATACACCATATTAATCTAGGAAATTTCTTGTCATTCATGGGGACCACTTTCTCATCATGGATGTTGGCCACATCCATGTTGATATTAGTTGTTTCCTCGTAATAATGTTTTCATGTTCTTCATCATCGACGTTGGTTGCTTCCATAGTGTTAATGTCAGTTAAGGTCAGGATACATGAGTCTTGGTATACATACATGAGACCCATGTGACTACTTAATTATAGAGGCTACACCTATCCAAGAAACCTCAAATGGTAGAAAATAAAGATGATAGAGTAAGAGAACCCATTGATATTTACCCAAATAAGTTATTGAGAGACAATATTTGAATTCTATGATAATTCCCCACCACCATAATTCCATCTTCATCATGTCATCCCTTCAAAGGAAGTACGCCATCCTAGGTACAGGTAAATATAGAAATTTCCCAATTTGAAGTAAAGATGGATGCATGTGCCTTAGAAAAGTGGCTCAATAAGTGAGAATGATATTTTTATATGGATATATTTAAGAAGATATTTCCTTTTCCATTTTCAAAATTGTTCATCATGTCAAGAATTGGTGGGACAACCATTGTAAAAAAGTTTTCATAGAATACACAAGTAGTCACATATATGAGGATACAATCCCTACCATAGTGGATATTTTGGACTCCTAAAGAGGAGTAACTCCCTATGGGAAATTATAATGACAAATATACCAGGTGGACACAACTTTGCTAGGGTCAAGACTAGTCTATGTGAGGATATATAGATGCATCACATGCCCTATCCATAAAACTTGGCATTAATGACTTTGAGAGGCTTAAATTGCTAGAGTACGAGAATGATCTACATAGTTACATCTAGACTAAGATATAATTTCTAGACATCCAATACTTGGGAAAAATCTACCCATGCAATTAATTGAAGACAAGTTCAAGCACAACAACAAGAAAGAAATTGTTTATAAACCCAATCCATAGCCAAAAAAGAATAAATATGGTCCCAATTTCCACCAAAAAAGGGTATGAAAAAGACATCGACCAAGGATAGAATCATTAGTTGAAAGATTCTTCACATAAGGCCCCTCCACATAAAAATACAAAGAGATAAATTAGCAAGAGGTGAAAAATTTATGGGACAAATGACACTCAAGAAGGGAGTGTTGAGCTAAAAAATCCCTGATAGATGGGATGTGAACCCCTATACCTACATTATATCCATTACCACTAAAATCTTAGGACCATGGAAATATTACCATGTTTTATGTCAACCCCAACACTGTAATTTCCACTTCATAGATGAAACCAAAAGATACTGAGGAATTGAAAGAGGGGTATCCCCTCTTCCACTCACATATGTGGATGAAGAGGAAAACCTTACACTCAATCATTGATCATGGTACACCCAAAATAATTTTATTTTTGTACAGGACATGAAAGGGTTAACGTTTCTAATGATGTCTCACTCTCAACAATAAACTATCAATTAGCTAAATCAGAGAAGGGACCTCCATGTCAGTTAGTAATTACATCTACCATATAGTATTGATCCCTTAAAAGATGATGTACTTTGAAATGTTGTACCCTTCCAATTTTTAATTTTCACCTTGGGCATCTGTATGTGTGGAAGAGACATATGGTGTACCAATATAACAACATTATCAAAACTTTGGGAGGCCAATCCTTCCAGATACATATTTTTCATGTCTTCCATCATAGTCTCTTTAATCAATGCTAATCAATGTAATAAGTTAATTGAAAAAATTAATTTAATTCTCATTATAGTTAGATCCCACAGAGAAAGAATGAATGTTGTGAGTACCTAGTCTAATATAAGTGTTCCATATAAGTAATATAGATAGATGTACCATATGTTTGTAGACTACATGGACATGTTAACCTCTCCCATATAATTGTCATTGTATTTCCAAGTTAAGTATCAAATCAAATTCTCACTAGACACAACATTCCCTAGTATCCCTATACCAATTTTCAATTAATTTGGAGAAATTTGAGATTAAATTATAGATCTAGGAATTTATTAAGAAAATCCACATCTAGTCTAGTTCTTCACCTTGTGGAAGCCTAATGTTATTAGTTCAAAACAAGTATGTGTCATGGTGACTCTCTTTTAGGTGCAAATTCTTAAAGAATAATATCATCTCATAAGTGAAAAATTATTAAGAAAAAATGATCTAAAATCAATGTATCACCAAATGATAATCAAACCAACTAATGTATGGAAGAAATATTTAAATCCAAGGAAGGTTTGTTTGAAGTGTTATTTATTCCTTTTAACTATAATAAGGACTACCTAGTGTTCACAATGTTGGGTAGGTGTTATATTCTTGGCATGACCAACATTAGTTTTCGCGTTGTGTCGAGTGCGTGGGAGCCCCCCCTATGTGGGGGTTCGAGGGAAGAACCCCCCAAAAAACAATTTGCGATTTTTGCACCTATTTTTAGTGGTTTTTTGGCACATGGTTTTTGCTGATGGATTTCTAATTCTGGTTTAGGAATTAGGGTTGTTGACTATTCTAGGTGAGCGGATTAGGGGTTTTGGATGCCACAAGGTCTTATATATATTGTATTGTAAACAATGGAGATATGATAAACACAATATTGGAGATGTGGATTAAATAGGTTGTTGGTTTTCCTGGTTTGGGTTTCTAGGGTAAAAATATATGTGTAATGTGTGTGTGTGTACCATTGTATCTTTTCTATTTTTATTAATAATTTGTTTGCAGTAATTAATTTTACAAGGTTAAAATCTACATTTGGTGTTAGATTTGTTATTGAATGATCCAAAAAGGATCCAGTGAAGGCTAAGAACAACTTAGAACGGTCAGAATGGCTTCAATAGATAGAGAAAGGGAAAAAATTCAAAGTTCCCAAAACTCAGTGAAAATGGCATGATCTCGAAGAGCACGTTGCAAGATTTTGATCGGCACAAACGACTCGTCAAACAGAGTTACAAATCAAAAGATATAAGTAGTCAAAGTTCAGGTCAAACTTGGTCAAAAAGTCAAAAGGTCAAGGTGACACATGGCACCACTACAAGTTGACACATGAAACGTCTGTACAACTGATGTGGCAGAGTGTTGAGTTGGCATGGGATGACATGGAAAGTTTGTACAATTCTAATGGCAGACACATGGGAGAATTGGCTTGTGACAAGTGTCAGTTTCATGGGTAAATGTTATGGTGCCACGTGGCCCAGTTATGGGATGCTACGTGGCACCCCTCCAATGGATGGTATGTGTAAAACTATATGAATCCCCAATATTCGACCTCCTAACCTCCTTATCCCAAAGACCTTACAATTCTACGCTAACCAATACACCACTATATAGTTCTTATTTATAAAATGACAATAATTTTATTTAAGTTTTAATAATGTTTCATATGGGATAGAAAATGGCTAAGCCTTCGGCCCAGGCTTTTGTTCTATGCCCATCCATGTGACTATATCCACCCTCCATTTAAATAGACTAACCGCCAAACTATACGCCAGGATCTCCGCCATTTTGGTAGCAACATCTCCTCTATATTTAGTGCACGCCAATAATAAGTTGCAACTATATACCAAAAAGGGGAGGCCTGTCGGATTCTACCCCAAGACCTCCGCAAACTAAGTTCTTAATATAGCTTCTCTAACCACTCCGACAACCGCTTCAATTATTACGTAACCACCACAATATTATATAAAAAGAGGCCTTCACCAGTGTTCGGGACAGAGAAGAGAGGAGGAAGAGCAAGTGGGCCCGTATGGATTTGGTCACGATTTTTGAGAATTGGCACATATTTAGAGAAAGTACAATCATTTATTACAGAGGCAGTGGCACGCTAACCAAGGTAGAGGTGTCTTTTGGGCCTGAAAGTGTCAGACTCGTATCGGGGCGTGTAGCATGGTATTTTTGGTATTTTTTCACAACAAGAGTTTTAAGTTTCCAATTGCAAAAACAAAGGTATATAAATATGTACAACTTTTCTACAAACTTGTAGCATGTAATATATCCTATAATATTGACCTATGTTTAACTTATGCTTATACTGAGAGTGGAGGGGGCGGAGGGTGGGGATGGATCAGTATAAGATAATTTTTAATTTAATTAAGAATTCATCCACCATTCATTAACTTTAAAACAGTAAATGCATGTAAACTCAAATCAAGGTACACAAATTTTAACTTGGAAATCCTTGTGGGAGAAACCCATAAAAACGTATCTTTATAAATTTCTATAGGCATCAACCTATTGTTTCAAAGTTTGTAGGCACCAACTTATTGGAGACACCAATCTCCTCAACCGATACAAATCTTGGTATGCACCAACCTACTCTTACAGATATTTGTAGACACCAATCTAATAGACACACCAATCCCCACAACTAAGCACTGACTTAGCAAGAGACACCAACCTCTTTGAGATCTCCGTAGAAACCAATTTACTAGAAACACCAATCCCCATCGCTAAGCACCAACTTAGCAATATATATCAATATCTTTTAGGTCTTTGTATACACCAATCTTCTTAGTTGAGCACCAACTAAGTAAGTCTTGTAAAGACACCAACCTAATATCTTCATACACAGAGTACTTCTGACTTTACCTGTGTGCTTCATACTTAATGTATTTCAAATCATCATCATAACCTTATCTTTCATTGATCAATGCCTCTCTTTTCTTCATACCCCAGACATAGATTCAAACCCTAATTAGATTTATCCTTCATTCCCTAGAAAACCTCATAGTATCATTCCCATAATATAACTCCAGATTGCAGCATCACAACATCAAAAAAATGCACTTTGCAGTGTCATAGACCTTAATCATTCTAGCACATCCTTAAAACTCCAAGAAAACTCCTCTTGCACACCTTTAGACCCCAAAAGTACTATCAAGGTCTACTTGCACACCTTAAATCTCTTATGTGCACCTCAAACTTGATATTATTTATTGGATGCTCTTCAAATGTACACATCTATCCTATATTTATAGTGTTATTGTGCTCACTTTTAGGGTGGACTTGTAAATACTAGTTGATCCGACCTGAACTTTCTGGTTGGGTTGTCTAATAGAAAAATTCATATCTCCTTATTCCTAATAATTTATATAGAGTTCCATATGCCAATGGAAAGATCTTGTAATAATATTTCCAACCATATAACCTATGCTCCCATTTTAGCTAGTTATTTAGATTAAAAATTCCTTCAAAGATAGGGTATCCAAACTGAGCAATAAAAATAAAAATAAAAAACAATATTTCCAACAATCTCCATCTTGAAATATTTATCTTGGACATCTTTAGTCTCTCCTTGTCTTTGACATCAATGAAAACAATATTTCAAACAATCTCCCCCTTTTTCATTTATGGAAACCCTTAGTCAATTCTGATACTCCCCCTATATGAAACTTTCCTTGTGCTTGCAATTCTTCCTTTGTCTACAAATTCTCTCCCTTTGACATCAATGGAAAATGGTTTCTCCCCCTGAGATTGTGATTCTCTTTAATGATGAGATGAGAGGGATATCACTCCCATACAACATTTGTTTCATTTGACTTCATGGAGAATGTATACATTGCTCGAGGTTCTATTCACATTTTCCACTAATCTTAATAAACATGTTTTCCTTATCTCTCATATTTTAGAATCAAATGTGAGGTTGCAACCTTGATCAAAAATTTGACTGACACTTAGAATATTGTGTTTTAACCCTTCAACATACAATACATTGTGCTTTTTAGTCTTTCCTATATCAATACTAATTGTACATTTTTCAACTATCCTTGTAGAAGCATTATCCCCAAAGGGAATGTTGCCTCATTTTTCTTCCTTTAGGATGAAAAATTTGTTCTAATCACCTGTCATGTGTTTTGAAAATCCACTATAAATATACCATTGGATTCATTTTTCTTGAGCATACATTGCAAGTCCACATTCTTCATTATTTGGTTCTTCTTGCTTCCTTTTCCACACCCTTGTGTATTTTTCTCTATTCTTGGTAAGAACATATTCTTCTTTGTTTTGTTTAGGCTACTTTATTATGCTACTTCTATAGTCATGTGCTATGTGTCCATAATTATTGCACTTATAACATTCAATATCATTATCAAGTAGAAGAGAAAATGAATTGTAGTTTCTGTTAGCAAACCCATGAGAACTTATGGTTTTGTTGCTCACATAAGCATCCTTTGAGGTCTTGTAAGGACCTCTATTTATGTTTCTCACATGTTCACTTCTTGTATAATCTCTATAATCTATTTCTTTATGACCAAACTTATTGCAAGAAACACAGTAGACAAGGAAGAGATTTTGATACTAGGGTGTGAAAGGCCTTCTTGGTGGAACAAATATTTTGAACTCATTCTTGTTGTTCATGTGAGAAGAATCATGTTTCTTCTAAGAATAATTTCTTTTCTTGTTGTTTCTTTCATTGTTGATGGATTCTTTGAAAATGTTAGCATAACTATTAGGATTTTCTTCATTTTCCTTTTTTGATGGCTTTGCGAGCTTAATGTTTGCATCTCCCTCTGAGTTCTTTTGTTTTTCATTGTAGCCAAGACCTGTCTTGATGAATGGTGATCTTTGGAAAATGAGAATATTATCCAATATTTCAGTACTCTTTCCAAACTTGAAGCTTCTATTCAACTGATCAATTTTTTTCTCTAGTTCCTTTCTTAAGGAAAATATTTCATCTTATAGCTTCTTGCAATTTTATTCATTTTCTTTCGACAGGCTTCTCATCACTTCTTCTATTAATTTTTCCTCTTCTATTTGAGTCTTCAGGATGATAATTGTCTTCTCTATTTCTTCAAATAATTACCCTTATTTTCACATTTCTACAATTTATCCTTTTTCTTTATATTATTTCACCTAATTCCGTCTATTTCTTCTAAGGCACTAACAAATTCTACTTCAAGATTCACTTCCTTTGAATTTGGATTTTCTTTCTAATCATCTTCATTTTCTTCATGATCAAGTCTTTTTTCCATGGTTATGGAGAGAGATTATTCTTCATCATCACTATCTTCCCTTTTGTTGTATTTTCCAGGTCCTCCTTTTAGCTTTCTCACAAATTGTGGTTCTTTTATCTTTAATTCATAGCTATAACAATCATCGGATTTATCTTCATAAATGTTTTGTAGATTTTCTCAAATCTTTTTATGTGATGTATAGTTCATTACCTTGACAATATCATAATCTGATAAGCCACGCAAGATAGCATATATTGTTTTTTTCATTTTTTTCACTTGACTCCTTCCCAACTTCATCTGTATGACCTGTTGTGAATGATTCCTAGATACCAAACCCAAGGGTCATCAAATATGTCTCCATTATTATACTCCATGATGCATTGTTTGTTCCATCAAACAAATGAGCTCTTTTAAGGTTACCTTCCTTATAATCCATATGTGCTCGATATCTTCCTTCCAGTGGTTAAATTGTTTTGAAGGAACATTCTATTATACCAATTGTTTAACGTATGCTTATAATGAGAGGGGTTTGAATTAGTATAAGATAATTTTTACTTTAATTGAGAATTCATAAATCATTCATTAACTTCACAAAAATAAATGTGTTTAAACTCAAATCATGGTACACAAAGTTTATCTTGGAAACCCTTTCCGGAGAAAACCACAAAAAACGTGTCTTTATGAATGTTTATAGGCACTGACCTATTGGAGAAACCAATCTCCTTTGTTGATATAAATCTTGGTATGCATCAACATACTCTTACATATATTTGTAGAAACTAATCTACTGGACATAGCAATCCCCACCGTTAAGCACAAACTTAGCAAGAGACACCAATATCTTTCAGATCTTCATACACACCAATATATTGGGGACACTAATCCCCAATGCTAAGAACCAAATTATAAAGAGACACCAATACATTTAAGATAATTGTAGAAACCAATCTCCTCATTTGAGCACCAATTCAAAAAGACCTATATAGGAACCAACCTGAGATATTCATACATGGAGTACTTCTAACTTCATATGCATGTTTCATACTTCATGTATTTCATAGCATCATATCATAACTTTCATGCTGCAACCCATTTCTTTGCTTCATACTGTCAGGAAATGAGACACACTTCCACACTAAACCTAGCAGAAGAGAAGAATAATTTAATCAAGAAAGTAACTGACAAATCAATCACATAGTACATAGAGATTTTACACTGGATACCCAAACCGGGAAAACCAACATTCCTTGAGTGTTATTCTCTCTTATTTTATTATTCAATCTGAATAAAAGGTTAAATGTCTAACCTTGGTCCACACCTAAGACACAATCAGAATCATACCTTCTTGTGTAAGCAAGAACAACCCTATAGCTAATCTAACTTACATCTGCATGACCAACAACCTACATCTAAAGATTTCTATAAATATTGGCTATCTTATGATTCATTGATTAGCCTTTACAACCTTACAACACACGTATTTATAGGCTTTACATTAGGAAAACTCCTAAATAAATGGTGCCCAAAAATAGTTACAGATCCATGCAGATCATTTCCTATAAATCTCGTGAATCTTGGGATTTTGTTATAGTTGACTACCAAGTTGGATTACTAGTTGGCCTTCATTCAGTCTTCAGTCGGTTGCCACATTCCCTCCTATCGACCTCTTGTCATTTGACCTCTTCGACTTGATTTTGATGCCTTTTCCATGTCGATCTTCATCGACCTTTGACTTCAAATTTACTCAGTCAACTTACCTCGACCTTCGACTTGTTGTCGATCCACCTTGACTTCGACCGTCAGTCTATCCACCTCAAATTTCACTGCAAATAATATAACAACCCAACATTATCGCACTTGTTGTCTTCTTTGTTGAAACCAGGAGACCTTTGAACTTTTTTTCATAGACCCTAGGAAGCAATTCCCATTACCTTTCTACACCAAGAGAACTTCACAACACTCGTAGACATGGTCAATGAGTTTGTTATGTTTTCCAACGTGTCTACTTTATCCAACAACTCCTTGTTTCTTTCTACCATGTCTCTCACGAAATGGTATTGTAGATCAATATTCTTAGTCTTTGAATGATAAGAAGGGTTATTTTCCAGAAATGTTTCTCTTTAACTGTCGCAACTTATATTCATAGCTCCTTGCTGAAACCTGATTCATAAACAAAACCTTTGCAACCAGACTGCTTCTTTGATTCCATGAGTGTTCGTCATGTATTTATCTTCTGTTTTTGACAAGGATATGACTTCCTATCACTTACACATCTATCTTACTGCTCCACTAAACATCTTGAAGACATATCCATTGGTCGACCTCTATCGATTCGGATCTCCAACCCAATCAACGTCGACAAATCCATGTACATTGAATTTACCACTGTCACCTCAAGGTTTTCCTTGGTATCATATAGCATAATCCTTCGTGCCACACAAATACTTGCATACTCTCTTGACAGTTGTCCAGTTCTCCTTTCCAGGTGTCGACATGTACCTTCTCAACACTCCCACTGCATGGAAAATGTCTAGTCGAGTGCACACCATCGCATACATTATAATACCAATGGAAATTGCATAGGGAACACATTCCATGTACTCTATTTCTTCTTGTGTCTTTGGACACTGTTCATCGGTTGGCCTTACTCCAACAGGAATTAGAACCTTCACCTGTTTGCAATCCTGCATGTTGAAACATTTCAAAACTGTTTCAATATACTTCATCTGATTCAATTAGAGATTTGTAGCAACTCGATCTCTCTTAATCCCCATTCCCATAATGAAGTTAGTTTCACCGAGATCCTTCATGTCGAACTTGGATGATAGATGCTTCTTCACCTCCTTTATTGCGTCCATGTTGTTTCCAATCAACAACATGTCATCGACATAAAAA
>ML778625.1:0-19307 GCA_009831015.1 Picea engelmannii
AATGCCCCAACCATCCTTTCTAGGGTGGTGGTCGAAGCATTCAAGGAATTTTTGCATAAATTTGTAGAAGCATACTTTGATGATTGGATTGTTTTTAGTTTATTAAAGAATCATATTGAATGTCTAAGGCTAATGTTGGACAAATGCAGGCAATGTCAAATTTATTTGAATCTGAAGAACTGCATCTTCTTCTCACCATTTGGAGTGTTGTTAGGTCATATTGTATGCAAGCAGGGTTGCTGGTTGATCCATCTAAAATTGCCATTATAGTTGATCTGCCACCTCCTACTTCAGCCAAACAGCTGCGCACTGCGCTGGAACACACATGATATTACAGGAAGTTCATCAAAGGATATGCTCAGATCACAACACCTATGGAGAAATTGTTGAAGAAATATTGTCAGTTTAGTTGGACAACAGAATGCCAACAAATCTTCGATACACTGAAACAAAAAATGTTTACTGCGCCCATTCTGGTGTTTCTAGATTGGAGTAAGGAATATCATGTGCATGCTGATGCGTCTTCTATTGACTTAGGAGAACTGTTAGAGCAACCTGGTGAAGGAGAGATTGATCATCCATTAGATTTTTCTAGAAGGAATCTATCAACTGCAGAGGTCAACTACACCACCACTGAGCGAGAAGGGTTAGCCATGGTGTACGCATTGCAGAAGTTCCGCCACTATGTTTTGAGAGGACACTTTAAAATGTTTACTGATCACTCTGCGCTGAAAGACCTAGTCAACAAGCTAGTGTTGGGGGGAAGAATATGCATATGGCTTCTTCTATTTAAAGAATATGAGTTTGAGATCATAGTAAGGCTAGGAAGAATGAACAAAGGTCTTGATCACTTGTCAAGGTTGGAACATGGAGAAGAGCCCACTAGTTTGGAGGACACACTGTCAGATGCACAACTGCTAGCCATTAGAAATCTTGATGACTACTTCGCAGAACTAGTCCAGTTCTTGTCAATAGGAATGGCACCTACTGAATATACGATTCCTCAGAAGAAACAACTAGTCGTGTGTGCTGCAGACTTCTCACTTATAGCGGGACATATATACAAGATGGGATCTGATGAGTTATTAAGAAGATGTGTTATGGAGGTAGAACGACCATTGATCCTCACAAAATCTCATGAAGGCATCGTAGGAGAACATTATGCAGGTAAAGCAACTGCACAGAAGGTTCTTAGGTTGGCCTTTGGTGGACTACCTTACATAGAGATGCTAAAGACTATTCTAGAGCCTGCGACGTATGCCAAGGAGTTGGAAAACCTTCCCGAAGGGATGAAATTCCATTAGCACCACAATTGACCCTACAAGCATTTGAGAAATRGGCCATTGATTTCATGGGACCTATAAACCCACCAGGAAAGYGCACAGGAGAAAGGTACATCATCACTGCGACAAAATACTTGACCAGATGGGCTGAAGCAAGAGCAGTTAAGGACTGTAGTGCAACCACAGCTGCGCGCTTCATATTTGATGACATCATAACTAGGTTTGGATTCCTTAAKATCCTTATGAGTGATCAAGGCACACATTTCATAAATAAKACTATTGAAGCCTTGAATGAGGAATTTGCAGTCTACCATCAGAAGAGCACACCTTACCATCCACAAGCAAATGGGATAGTGGAAGCGTTCAACAAGATCTTGGAGACATCACTAACCAAGATTTGCAGTGTGAAYAGGGATGAATGGGATTTAAGAGTACCAACAGTACTTTGGGCCTATAGAACCACTTGCAATAATTTAACAATGCAGACCCCATTCAAGTTGGTTTATGGTCTCAAAGTTGTTGTTCCAATGGAATACTTGGTGCCAAGCTTAAGAATTGTTGCCTTTACCAATATGGATGACACCGGTGCTATTCAAGAGAAGCTTGCACAGTTGGTTGAATTGGAAGAAGACATATTTGTTGCAGGATTCCATCAACAGGTACAGAAGGAAAGAGAGAAGGCATACCATGACAGGCACATCAAGAAGAAGGCATTTAAAAAAGGTGATTTGGTACTGGTATATGAAAGTAAGTTCATGAAGCATCCCGAGAAGTTTAGAATGCATTGGTTCATACCATATGAGGTCTCTCATGTTACAAAAGGAGGAGATGCACAATTGAAGACTTTAAAGGGAGAATGGAAGGAAGGATTAGTGAATGGGAGCTAGCTGAAGTTGTACTATCACAACCAGTTGCCTCGCAACTCTCAATAGAAGCATAAGGAAAAGGGTCTAGGTACTAGGTGCAGTTAAAACTGGGTACCAGACACAGAAAAGACAGTCTTCACAAGGAGGAAAAGGAGGCATAGAGCAGAAAGCAAAGGCTACTTTGCATTGTCCAAAGTCAAAGTAAAACAGAAGAATCAGATCTAAAGTGCCTCGGGACGAGTCATAGGTGAGTGTTGGGGTCCTGTTGTCCCTTGGTTATGGAAGGAAGTGAAGATCAAGGAAGAAAAGGCGAAATGAAAACTGCACAGAAGACACAGTGACTGTTACTGGGTCGAGGTGAGCAAAAGAGCAGAAAATATGGAGCGAAGCCTGAGAAAGCAAGTCGTTGGACGAGGAGATCAAGGATGAAATATTAACAAGGAAGAAGGATCATGGACAACTCAACAAGTGGAAAAATCCACCGTTATATGCTTTGGAGAACCGCGTGAGAAGGAAGGAAGGACAGGCTGGAAAAGCCATGAAAACGCAGGTCAAGTTGACCTAGGGTCTAGACACCTAGAGTTTTGGTATCTAAGGTTTTTGACACCTAGGCTTCGGCCTAAGGATGTCGATGATCTATGTAATGTATAAGTAAAGGTCAAGAGGACCTGGATTGGGTTATTATCATTATTACTAGTCTTGATCTAGTTATTGTTGGTAGGATCGTTGTTGTTATTTGAGAGAAGTGCTAAGTGTGAGAGCCTTCTAGTATTGGAAGATCTTCAATTGGGTTCGAAGGTCAACCTTGCAGCTGGGTGCACAGGAAGGGGGAGAGATAGAGAAAAGAGAGAGATCTATTGATTAAGAGAGCATATCAGAACTGTATGCTTTCATCTTAATATATTATAAAGCACAATTATGTGGATGTAGCCCTAGAGAGAGGTTGAATCACATATATATGTCTTGTGTGTGTGATTGATGCAGTGTTATTTTTCCTTGATATATTGTTATTGCATTGTTTTGATAGATCTGATAGGTGTATGGAGTAGATTTAAGCTGATAAGTGATATATGCATGTTGTATTGTTCTGGTATTGAATCCACTTGATATTCCCCTTGGTTGTAGACACTTCTGTCCTGCAACCCCCCCATAGCTGCTTCGGGTGAGACTGCATCCGCTTCGCAGGTGTAGCTGAAAAGGCCAGTAGTTAGGGCTTGTTGATGCGCTCTTGGATTTGAACCTTGGGTCTGCCCCTGTGCCAGCAACTACCAATTGGTGGGAACCAATGGATGGGTTCAGAGGGGTCCAACGAGTAATCCACCTCCTCCTTATAGGTATCCATGAATTAGGAGGATATGCGAGGAGGGGGACTAGACCTTATAAAACGACCGCTAGCAGGGAGGGTTCACTATAAGGCCACAAGGTGGGAAGCATGGGGTGAGGGAGAGTACAATAGGGAGACTACCTGTGCTAGCGAGAAAACCACAGAGCACCATCCTCCCCCAAAACTATCGTGGATGGTTCGATTGTGCTTGATAAAAATGTATATAGTTCATCTTTGTATTTACAATTTACAACTTTTCATTGAATTCTATTAAATCAATAAATCAATTATGCTAACTTAGACAACATTAAGGAAATCTAGATTGGATGGCTAGTTCATATTTCAAGTAATACCGTACATTGAGAAAATTAACGTTGGTTGGCTAGTTATAGTTGGCGTGTAAATTTTGTTAAGAGCCAACATGTCATGTGTACATCTTATCTCTTACTTTAATGCGCTTCCGTAGATAATATGCAATGTAAAAGCGTAGATGTAAGTATTTGTGTTAAAATTTTAAATTGGGTTTTACTGAAAATATATGGAGTTCCATGAAAAATGAAGAGCATTCTTCCTTTCTCTAAGGACAATGCCAAATTCATGATTTTTGATTTTAGGTTTTTTATGTTTTAAATTTGAGTCTTTCAAGCATGATACTGAATCGTAGTTGAACGCAAGTCTATTTTGAAATTAAAATTGAGAAAATGCCTACCCAATCCCATTGCGCCATGTTTTAGATTTAAGTCTTTCAACCAAGTGAATTTCATGAATCTTGTCTTCTTTGAAGAGACTTAGTCACTCTGTCTACTGGTAAATAGTTTGTTTATTTGTGTAGTTGTTAATGAGAATAGTTTTTTCATAATTGTAAAGGGAACACTTTGTTTATTTGTGTAGAGTTATTAATGAGAATAGGTTTTTCATACTTTGTAATGGAGAATAGGTTTATAATTTGACATATTTGTCATATTGGCCATATATTTAGATTACATATACTTTTGGATGTATTTATTCATACTCATGTGTAGAAGTGTTTTATTTTTTCCACGAAAAAAAAACGTAATTCTATTTATCCGAAGAGAACCAAATTACATTTTGTAGGTTCCTTAAGAACGACCCAACCATGGGTAAAGTGATCAGAAAATAGAATCATGAAGGGGCTCGGAAGCTGGATAATAATCCAAAAAGAAATATACAATAAAAGAGCTAGGAATATGGGCAGCAAGAGGACCATCACAAAAAGCTGGAGAAAGAGAAAGCCCCAAACCCTGTCGTGAAAACACAACAGAGATAGCCTCCACAAAAACTCCAAAATTGCCTTGTGAGATAAAGAAGCACTTATTTTCCTCTCTTAGGGTTTTACCAAGAAATATATCTAGCATAAAATAACAAATTTACCATGAAACATTAATATCATAAGAATGAAATTGCAGAAAATTCACTTACTTCACCAAGAAACCATTAGAGAAAACCCTAATTGTAGAAATTCCTATCCAAAATCTGAAAAAATATCCACAAGATACCTCTCCAAGCCAATCACATGAGTTTAGAAGGGCTAGTAACCTCAAAAGGGAGAAAATTTCAGAAGTATCTCTCCCAAAGGTAAGTGATGATCCAAAATGAAAATGAGGCTTACCTTTTTTATATGAGGAAACCTCAGCATAATTTGTCAACAACATAAAGTAAGTGGGTCGAACCCTTAATTACCAATATATATACTATGCACTAATATATATACTTAGTATATATACCGGTATATACACTAGGTATATATGTCAATATATATATATATATACTAAGTAAATATACCTAGTATATATACTTAATATAGTATATATACCATTATATATACAAGTATATATACTTATATATATACTTGTATATATACCGACATATATACTAAGTATATATACTGGTATATATACTAAGTATATATATTGATATAGATACTAAGTATATATCGACATATACTAGGTATATGTGTCGATATATATACTTAGTATATATACCAGTATATATACAATAGATACATATTGAGGCCTTCATAATGGTTGGGGGATGAAATTAAGGGCCTTAGGCCCTGAATGAAGCTTCTCATGATCGATGGCCATGGAAGAGGCCTCCTGCCATTGCTCATAACCTATGTAGAAGATAATTTGGATTACAACTAAGACTATGAGGGTGGTTGGGGGGTATTACACACCACAGACTCGCCTCAAAGCCTGCACAATAGTTGGGGTATGGTCATCGTTCCTGAGGTCAAAGATCCTAAGGTCATAGTTTATGAGGTTAAATTTCCTTAGGTCATAGTTCCCGAAGTCAAATTTCATCAAGTTACAGTTACAGTGGATCGAAAATAAGCCTTTTTGTACGACAGGTGCTCTCAACGTTGAAGCAACGACAAAGTTCAACTCATGTGAGCTTGTAACCAACATTTGGTTAAACACTAATGTTCCCATCCAACAACAATGTAGGTGGTAGTAGGGAAAGTGCTAAGAACCCATTGGAAATTTCAGGCTTTCCAGTATAGAAGTGGGGCGACGTTATGGTCGTGATAGTACATACTTAACTAGCCTTTGCGTTGATTAAATGCACCCGACAATTTACAATGTCCATGTCGCAGAAAAATCCCTGCCAAATAATATCTCTTGGCTAACAAAATATATGTTTGTGTAGTCCTGCAGCTAGCTCGCATCAAGAACATCTTCATACAATTCACACTGTTGATTTTTTACAAAATCATCCTTGAAAATCTTATTTTCACCCGGGCATTTAAGATTCAGATTTTCCCAGAAACCCTTAATGGTCAAGATCTCCCTGCGAGATTGATATACCTCTTTGTTCAAGTCTAGAATAAGGTTTAGGGTGATGCCGAGCTCATCGCTTGAAGCCTCTAGGAGATAACACAAATCAATCCATGACCTGGAAACGATGGTTTGGCATTCATGGTAGCTAGAAATATCTGAGTTCGTCGAATTATTTTTGGATTTGGGGACAAAAAAACATGGAACATGTCGAGATGATCTCTTCCTCTAAACTTCTCATGGCTTCGCATCCAAAATCCTCAATGGGAGTGCATTCTTATTTTACTTTTGCTAGTTCATCTAAAAGTGGAAAGTGATGAAATGGGTCAGTTTCTTGGCCATTGATGTGTTTGGACTCCCGGACATGAGTAGAATTTGGTAGAGCCTTCGAATCTCGGCCACGTTTTCTGATCATTTGTGAAATGATTGAAAGAAGGTCAAGAGACTCGAAAATGGAACACAACAGTGATGAAATTCGGTTGCAATGAAGAACTTTTCTTCCTCCTATAATTGTCAATCTAAATAATAAAGCGATAGCTACTGATCTGAATAACAGAGTGGATACGATAGGAGCCGATAGCTGGATATGATAGGAGCTGATAAATCACACCCTCCTCCAGCAACACACCCATCAAGATGATCGGGAGTTGAACCAGACAATAGGAAGAAGTGATTACCATGTTACAAACAAATCCATATGCATTTCAGTAAATGTGCATATACGAAAGCACTTCAGTAAATGCACATATACGATAGTCGGGTCACTTTTGTATATGCACATATCCAAAAGTGATTCTGTATATGCATATATATGGAAGAAAGCTTCTGTAAATGCATATTTACAGAAGCCTTCTTCCGTAAATGTGCATTTATCAAAGTCGACTTTAGTATATGGGAATATATGGAAGTTGGATTTCATATATGCGTATATACATAAGTCATCTTATGTATGTGTGACTTTTGTATATGCACATTTATGGAAGGCGACTTCCATATATGCGCATTTATGGAAGACAACTTCAGTATATGTGTATATATCGAAGTCGACATCCGTATAGACACGCATATGGAAGCCAAATTTTGTAAATGCGTAGAAACGTTTATGCATATCGAGATATTATATGGAATCCAACTTTCGTGTATGCAGATATACAAAAGACTACTTCACTAAATGCACATATACGGGAAGCATACTTCTTTAAATGTTGTATATGCACATCTATGGAAGTGGTCAAATTTCAAATATGTGTCGTATATGCACATATACGGAAGTTGACCACTTCCGTGTATGTGAATATATGAAAGTTGACCACTTCCATATATGCGCATATATGGAAATGGTCGGCTTTTGTATATGCGCATATACGAAAATGGTTGGCTTTCATATATCTGCATATATGGAAGCAGTCAACTTCCATATATGAAAATATAAGGAAATGGTCGGATTTTGTATATGCACATATACAGAAATAGTCGGCTTCTGTATATGCACATATATAGAAGCTGACCACTTTCATGTATGCACATATATAGAAATGGTTAGCTTCCTTATATGCGCATATATGGAAATGGTCATATACGGAAGCTAACCACTTTCGTATATGAACATATACGAAAATGGTTGGCTTTCGTATATGCGCATATACGGAAGTGGTCAACTTTCGTATATGTGCATATACGAAAATGGTCGGCAACTTCCGTATATGCGCATATACAAAAGTGGTCATCTTTCCTATATGCGCATATATGGAAATGGTTGGCTTTCGTATATGTGGATATATGAAAGAGGTCAACTTATGTATATGCAAACATACGGAAATGGTCGGCTTCCATATCTATGCATATATAGAAGCAGTCAACTTCTGTATATGTTCACATACGGAAATGGTTGACTTCTGTATATGGCATATATGGAAATGGTCATATATGAAAGTTGGTCTCTTTCGTATATGCGCATATACAGAAATTGTTGGCTTTCGTATATGCACATATATGGAAATGATCCATTTCCATATATGCACATATACAAAAGTGGTCAACTTTCATATATGTGTTGTATATGCACATATGCAGAAGTTGATCACTTTCATATATGCGCATATACGAAAGTGGTCAAATTTCATATGTGTCGTATATGCACATATATGTAAGTTGACCACTTCCATATATGCGCATATACCAAAGCTGACCACTTCCATATATGTGCATATATGGAAATGGTCAGCTTCCTTATATACGCATATACGGAAATGGTTGGTTTCCATATATGCGCATATACGGAAATGGTCGGTTTCTGTATATGCGCATATACAGAAATGGTCGGCTTCTGTATGTGCACATATATGGAAGCTGACCAATTTTGTATATGCACATATACGAAAGTGGTCAACTTTTGTATATGTGCATATACAAAAGCGATCAACTTTCGTATATGCACATATAAGGAAGCGGTCAACTTTCGTATCTGCACATATACGGAAGCTGTCCACATATACGGAAGCCGACTATTTTCGTATATGCACATATACGGAAGCTGACCGCTTCTGTATATGTGCATATATAGAAGCCAACCATTTCTATATATGCACATATATGGAAGCCGACCATTTTCATATATGCGCATATACAGAAGCCGACCATTTCCGTATATGCACATATATGGAAGCCGATCATTTCCGTATATGCACATATAGGGAAATKGTCGGCTTYCGTATATGTGCATATATGGAAGTGGTCAACTTCCATATATGCATATATACAGAAKTTGACCACTTTCGTATATGCACATATATGAAATCCGACCATTTCCATATATGCGCATATACACAAGWGGTTGGCTTCCGTATATGCGCATATACAGAAATGGTCGKCTTACGTATATGTGCATATACATAAATGGTAGGCTTTCGTATATGCACATATACAGAAGTGATCAACTTGCATATGTGTCGTATATGCGCATATACGAAAGTTGACCACTTCCATATATGCACATATACGGAAGTGGTCAACTTTCGTATATGTGCCATATATGCACATATATAGAAATGGTCAACTTCTGTATATGTGCATCTACGAAAGCCAACCATTTCCTTATATGTGCATATAGGGAAGCCGACTTCCATATACAATAGATATATGAAATTTGACCGCTTCTGTATATGCGCATATGCGGAAATGGTTGGCTTCCATATATGCGCATATATAGAAGCCGACCATTTCTGTATATGTGCATATACGGAAGCGGCTGGCTTCCGTATATGCTCATATATGAAAATGGTCGGCTTTCGTATATGCACATATATAAAAGCAGTCGGTTTCCATATATGCACATATACAAAAATGGTCAAATTTTGTATATGTGTCGTATACGAAAGTGGTCAACTTTTGTATATGCGCATATGCGGAAGTGGTCAACTTTTTGTATATGTGTTGTATAATGAAGTGGTCAACTTTTTGTATATGCGCATATACGGAAGTGGTCAACTTTTGTATATGTGTTGTATATGCGTATATATAGAAGTTGTCAACTTTCATATACGTGTCGTATATGCACATATACAAAAGTTGACCATTTCTGTATATGCGCATATATGGAAGTTAACCATTTACGTAGATGTGCATATAGGGAAGTCGACTTCCATATATGCACATATATGAAAGTTTTCATCCATAAATGCACATTTAAGAAAAGCAACTTCCATATATGCTACCCTCCACCTCATCCATATGGCTACCATCCACCTCTGGATGTCAATATGATCCATTGGTCGTCCAAAGGTGTTTTGACACCTTCTTAATCAGAGCTTGCATCGGTCTCTCATTAATTCTTACAATCCTATCTTATCAAGCTAATAGGACACAACATTACCAACATTTCATTCTTGTTGTTAACCCTTGTTGAAATAATGTCATTCTCATCAAAAAGGTCCATTAGTAGACCATACCTTACAACCCACCATAGGTTATAACATTCCCAATTTTCATGTTTAATATTTTTCCATATGCATCCAAGTTTTATTATTAATGCCCCTTGGCATAATCCCACTTTGTAGGACTGGCTATCATTTCCCAAAATAAATGGTAGTATTTTTCTGCCACAGTCTAACATGATTCAATCTTGTTGGGTAAAATCCCAACTGAATTTTAATCTGCATGATTTTCCTCAAGGAACTTATGCAGATAATTTTCGTACTGCAGTAATATTCTCAACATGCTCATCTTAGCCTTGGTAAACTAGTCTTTTGACTGTTCCCTAGCCCATCCAAGTCGGTATTTGAATCATGCTCTGCTAGATAGGGTAGGGCAGGGTTCCCTCTCCCTTAAAGTTTTCTAAGAAAGAAAAATCACTTGATTCTTTCGTGATCCCAAGCAAGCCAAGTGTTGTTTCTGCGCTCTAATACTAATTTGTAACACACCCAACCCCTTAAGTACCTTTTTAAGGAATGGATCATCAAAATTTTGATTTCCTCAAACATATCGGATCCTTTGTCTGAGGTCTTCATCCTCTTATACTCATCAAGATCTTTCCAACCACTATCTCCATGCTCCAATCCGAGCTCTGGATCATAAGTTATGCCCTTCTGAAGTTCTGGGAGATTCTTTTGTCAAAGTCCACGTGGTGCCCATGTGGGTTCATCTCAATTCATACCATCTCCCAATTCCTACATCCACAATGGAAGTCCATCTATCGTCCAATCCAATGACAGAAGCTCGATCCTCGTTGAATATATAAGCTAGAGGAGAGTTCGACGTTCGACACTTCATCGTTGAACACCTATTTTTCATTTTGTGCACAAGTCATCCAGAGTCCCGAAGTCTCGAACTCCCAAAGGAGCCTGAGATTGCTCCATGTGGCTCCGGCCTTTGATCTTTCCGACTTATCTATGACACTGCACTCCAAACCTTTGGAGTCTCAAAGTTCTAGACTCCTGAAGGGTCCACCCTCACACATGGTGATGTATTGAATGCAAAGGAAAGTACAGGTGGGTCCCAATTACTCCACCCGCCATATGGACCAAGCAAGTAAGTGTCCGGGGTGACACGTGGAAAGGCGTAGATAACACATGGCCCCTACAGTGGGTGACATGTGTCACGTTTTAATAAGGCACATAGGGTCTGCAATACGCACAAATCTAGGTCACACGTGGCACGTCAAATGTGGGTCCACATCACCTTGGGTGATTTCAGTGTGCCACATCACCTTGGACCGACATCCTTCCAAACCCTTCGATCTCACGCTCAATATGTGTCTAGGTAATCCCCTGGATCTGCGTCCTACGTTACTTCGTAACTTCAACATTCAGGGGATCTGTGGTGTGGCTTTCTCCTTGCTGCCGAAGTGGTCAGCGTTGAGATGACCATTGCCTAGATCTAATGGTCCTGAGAGGCCTCAAAGCTCCTCCAGATCTATGACCCTCATTAATTCATAACTTTGACATTCATATTTGTTGGCGCTACAACAACTCCATTCTCCCGAAGTGAGTCTTCGTTGAAGTATCGTACGTGAAACCCTCCCCTAGTTGATTGGACGGTCAAGAAGGGTCCCCAAGGCACTCCCTAGATCAATGGCTCACAACACTTCACAACTCTGACATTCATAGGTTTTAGGGTTGTAACACCTTTTCTCTCCCGAAGCGGTCAACGCTTGGCTGACTATGGCATAGATCTAACGGTTAGGATAGTTTCCAGACATCCTCAGATCTACAAACCACGTCACATCATGAATTTGATAGTTGGGCGTTTTGACAGTTGTGAAGTTGTGACATTCCGGAGTTCCGAACTCCCGGAGCTCCGAAGCTAATAATAACTTAGCTATTTTCAATAAAACCCAATTTAAAATTTTAACACAAATATTTACATCTACGCTTTTACATTGCATATTCTCTACAGACACGCATTAAAGTAAGAGATAAGATGTACACATGACACGTTGGATCTTAAAAAAAATTACACGACAACTATAACTAGCTAACCAACGTTGATTTTCTTAATGTACACTATTACTTGAAACGTGAACTAGCCATCTAATCTTGATTTCCTTAATGTTGTATAAGTTAGCATAATTGATTTATTGATTTAATAGAATTCAATGAAAAATTGTAAATTGTAAATACAAAGATGAACTATATATGTTTTTATCAAGCACAATCCAACCATCCACGTTTTTTGTCATAATCACTACAAAACAATTAAATACATATACAGAAGTTGACTTTTGTAAATGCGCATTTACGAAAGACGGATTTTGTATATGCGCATTTATGGAGGTTGGATTTTGTATATGATATATGTATCCACATGTCGAGTCACATCATTGTACCACATCATATTATTGTCCAATTAGGTTATGATGTGTCATGCCAAGTGATGTGCCATGTCAGGACCACATGTCCTTGGCTCCAACTAGATCACTGGATTGGGTGTCAAAGGGTGAGTGTTTATGAACTAACCTAGGGGGTAGTGGGGTAAAGTGCTCGGTGGAGTCTAGATTCTAGTAGGTTTAGGTGCTGGTGGAGGTGTTTTCCCAGTTGGGATAGGTCTTGGTGATCGGTCCATCAAATAATCGGCCATCTAAAGGTCTTAGGTAGTGTAAGTGCATGAGAACTTCGGAATCCCAGTGCCTAGTGAGGCACGTAACCCCTCCAAGGATGTGATCGATTGTCTATGTGTCTTGACAGGTCCGCTCTAGGTGGAGCCATGTGATATGGTATAGGGAGATAAGGCCCATGTGGGTGCCACGTGGACGTGGAGTATATTTTAGATGTAAAAGGTCTAATAATTTCAAGAGTCCGTAAATTTTGATCCCATGCTCAATCACAGACATTGGAAAGCTATCGACGAGTAGAACTGGACTATGGGTCCTTTAGAATTCAAGTGGGATATAGAAAAAAAATGAATAGGTTTTGTGAACTAGAAATGTGTGTTAAGGTATAAGCATGGTTAGGTGAGACACAACGGTCTTAATCCTTATTTAACTTTATTGAGAGAGAGACCAATGAACAACACCTAGAAACCATGACATGATCCCTCTTTAGTGAATCCTTAACATCGAAGTTGCATATGGGCATCATTATCCATTGTTGGACATCATGGATGGGTCTTGGGTCCATGACCATAGTCAAGGAAGGGAAATAAGAGCCTTTGACCCTAGACCTTGCTTCTTAGTATCAAGTACCATGGACGAGTTCTTGAGCCTCTACATCTGAACTCTATTGTTTAAAAATCACTTCCAAGGGTGTTATGGCCACCATTGCTACATTAGTTGTGCACCAAGAATGTGTCTAGTGGTACAACCAAGGTCACAAGAAGAAAATTATAGGCCTTATTCCATAAATGACACTTGTTGGTCTCAATTTCCATGTACAACACTTACTATCCATAAATCTTCTACAACCATAATTTTGAATGCATCCTTCAATGACCAAAGGAGACCCTTGTGCATTATCTGTAGTCGACTATACGAATAAAAGTACCATGATTAAACCACAACATATTCCGTAAATAAGATTTTTTCTCATGAAACACACCATGAATCATTCTGGAGGCCATGGTTGGGATTCTTTAACATCCAAGTGGGATACAGGTGCCATGAGTAATTTTTTTTCATTAGAAATGGGCTTCAAGGTCTAAACATAGTTTGGGAAGGTTGACAAGAGGCTTAAACCATAAATGAACCTTCTATATCTCTAGTTATATAGTTAAGGGAGGTAAACACATGGGCCTTCGGACATAAATTCCATTTCTCATGCTTAATCACCTTGAACAACACTTGCAAATCACAACATAAACCCTCTCCATGGGTCTTTGGAATGAAAGTTGGATATGGTTTCATTAGGAGGTTTTGTGCACTAAGTATGGTCCACAAGGCCTTAAACATGGTCAAAGAAGGAACAAAAGCACCTTGAGATATTGTTGAATCTTCTCAACCTTAGTAGCCTTGAAAAAGTCCTCATACTAACACATGAGTCCTTTGGAGTTGTTATTTGTAGGCCTTTGAGTGGGATATAAGTGTCATGAGTAGTTTTTGCGCACTAGAAATGGGTATATACCATGCCACATGGTTAAACGGGTGAACAAGGGGCTTGAGACCTAATTGAACCTTCTTGAGTTCAAGTGCCATGAAGAAACCCTAGACATAGAAACATACCTAGTAGTTGGATATGGCTTCTATTAAGTTGTTTCACACACTCTCCTGTCGAGGGAAAGGTGACAACCATCTGAAGCAAAATTACACACAGGAGAAAGAAACAACCAATTCAGGAAGATTCACATACTGAGGTGAGTACAAATATGGGTACTTATGTATGTGAATTCCCCTATAAACTAAAAATCCTTATGTATGTGAATTTTTCTTCAAACACACATAATCCTTTCCCTTTAAGGTATTCCATCGTTGCCTCTGTGACCTTGGAAGGCTCAATTCCTATGAGTATACTTTTGCATTACTATAAAGGATTAATATATATACCTGTATATATACTCAGTATATATATATATATATATATATATATATATATATATATATATATATATATACTCATTATATATATCGGTATATATGTTGTGTATATATATCGACATATACTAGGTGTATGTGTCAGTATATATATCGGTATATATACTCAGTATATATATCGGTATATATACTAAGTATATATATCGATATATATACTCAGTATATATATCGACACATATACCTAGTATGTATCGACATATACATGATGACGACGATGATGATGATGATCACTGGCCAATTGGTCTATGGGACCTTAAGAAGGTAAGTGATTACTTCAATTTCTTTAAAATTGTAGTTATATGCTCAAAAAACATGGAGAGAAGTATTCCAAGATCACCATAGTTTTGATTAACTACTAGGTTAGTTTTGATCACCGTAGTGTTTTTCATCTTCTATCTGCTTAGTGCGCAAAGGTGACAGATTCTCTCATCCCATGGTGTTTTGGGAGTTGTCCAATGCCCCGTTTCATTATGTAGCAATGTTGATTTTCTTCTTTGCACTTCTCAAAACCGAGAGATAATTTTGATCTTCTAAATTAGGTTTGACCACCGCCTTATAGTATCTTAATTTCCTTTTATCCAATAATTCTTTATCACACCACATATTCTCCTTAAATTTATAAGTGATATTCTACACGATGGCTTCTTCTTGTATTCCCCAATGATTTAGCCAAGATTTGGTATCTTGAATCTTTATGTCATCCCACTTGAACAACTGATGGTTTTGGCTAGAGTTTGAAGCAATTTTGGGTAGACTCTTGTCATCCATGTTGTTTATCTTGTTCTTGTACATTAGGTATCTAATCATAGCAATGCTCTTAATGGCAGAAAGGTTTTCTTTTATTAGGAGTTTATGATAGGGTGTATTGCCCTTAATTTTGAGATTATAAGTTATAAAATTATGTTGGATATGTTCTATCTTTCTCGAGGATTCTCTAGATATGTTGCAACCCCAAACTTCACATAATAGTATTTTTATTTATGTGAAAAAATCATTTTTTTGTCTTATACATATAAAATGTAGATATTTATATAAAATTTTAATTTTAATTTTATTTGTAATTATATTTATATATTTTTTCTTATTATTTTTATTTATATCTATATTTTTATAATATTATAAAAAAATTAAATTTAGATACAATAATGTCAACATTATTTTATTATATATTTATATATCTCTAGATATTAATATATTTACATACTTTTAAATGACATGAACAATAAGAAATAAATATAAAATAATCAAATTGGTGTATGAGATCCTTTTGTTTGTGGGACAAGGAAACCCTCTACACAAATATTTGACTATTAAAATATTTGGAGTATACATACCTTACTCTCTTTGGATTTGAACTTTCTACCTCTTAAGAAGAAACACATATTCTTAACCATAAACCCCAATTAAATTATATACATAGTCATATATACTCATATATAGCATGGTGTTTCCATAAATATGGTTGGCCCAAAATAACATTACAAACTTCGAGAGGGGAAACATCACACAATACCTCATCTTTGAAGGGCTTGATGTCATATGACAGGTGGCATTGTTGGATGACGTAGATGTCACTTCCTTGGCGGAGCCATCCGATTGTGTAGGGTTGTGGGTGCAACGTTTTCAGCAGGGCGAGTCACTTGACAACCTCTACTGAGATGAGGTTCTTTTGGCTACCACTATCAACGATGAAGTGCAACGGGGTACCCTTCATCCACATCTGTGAATGACAAAGGTGCTCACCTTCTTCTAGCTCGTCCGGTTCACTGGGATGGAGCTTGGTGGTAGCAACGATAGCACTCGGTTTTGCATCAATGATCCATCTCCCCCTTTCTGGTTCTGACTCAGAGTCGTAACCCACATCTGATTCAGAGGCTTTCACCTCAGCCACCAACGACTTCTTTGTGTGACAATCAACAGTATTATGCCAGGGGCTCTTATGGAAGTCGCACCACTTCCTGGTAAATTTTTTTGTCTTTTTGGTGTCCTTCTTTGCTTGCGGACTGGAATTGTTGTCCTGAGGCAGTCCATCTTTTCTCTGTCCTTTGTTCTGCGGGTTGGGGCCGCCCTTTCCGGGATTTTGCTGTGAGGGGTTCCCAGGCCCAAATTTCCGCGTCTTTTGTTTGAGCTTCTGCTCGATTTTAACGACATATCGGTAAGCCACACCCAATGATGAGATGTCCAAAAACTCCATTTCGACCTAGATGTATCTATGCAGACCACTGTGATACTTGACCACTAGATGTCGCTCAGAATCTTTGATACCCAGCTTGGTGCGCAAGGTATAGAAGATATTTGTGAACTCGTGCACTGCTTAGTCTCTTTCCTGCTACAGTGTGGTCCATTTTGTATACAGGTTTTCATAACTTTCAATAGGGTAGTATTTTCCTTAATAACATCCCTGAAGGACTCCCAGGTGACCGCGACTATAAATAATGAGGGTTCCTCTGTTTCCTTCTGCTCACAGAAAGTTTCCCACCAATCTTTGACATGGGGAATGGCTTTGAGGAGCGCAAAAGTAATATTTTCTCTATTTGAGAAATTATGGATAGAGAAATACCCTTCTAGCAGATTCAACCATTTTTCTACAACATCTACATCTATCTGACCTTCAAATATAGGAATATTGAAGTTTATTTATACCTTGAAGGGGGTGACGCCTCCATTTGAGGAATATCCTTTTGTCCTCAAGAGAAACAAGCTTGAGACCCAATTATTTGTACACTGACTTCGTTGGGGACATGCATTAAGAACGACAAGGATCATACCACTTTGATACCACTGATCCATATTTTATGAGCATAACGAAATGAATACATATTATTATCAAAATATGCTTAACACAGAATAACAGATATACAATAAAACTAGTTTCTATTCAATAAGGAAATAAGTTGAAACTATAAAATGCAGCGGAAAACAAGTTTTCTAGAATGGTGGCGGCTTATCTCTGAGAAGAGATATGACGACCGCGCTCATTTGCCAGAAGAATATTACAATGAGGCTCTCAAATCTTTTTTTACAATAAAAAGGAATGTTAAAAACCCTAGACATCCAAAAAGTCATTTGGGCCCTGTTTGGGTAAGTTAGTACATCAACTTCCCGGGGTCGTAACTTTTGCATACGATCTCCGTTTTAGGTGCACAATATCCCATTGGAAAGGTCTATTTGAGGAATACACATGTTTCCTGAGGAGATCCCTAAAAAAAAATTTTAGGGCCTCAAAACGGCCCCAAAAGTCAAGGACCCGAAAACTAGGAAACAACTATTGAACTGAAAAATCCCAAAATGAGCCAGTTGGAATAGGTGGGAGGCCATCGACATCCGTCTGGATCATTGAACTAGTGGGGTGATCTAGAGAGGTAGTTTCACCTTACCCCCGACACCGTCTCATGGGATATTTTTGACGAAAGGTTTCTAAGGAAATATTTTCCTGCTTACTATGAGGAACAACAGGTAGGAGTATTTCATGCTCTAGTTCAAGGAAACAAGACCCTGGAAGAGTATGAGATCATGTTCATGGATATCGAACAATGAAAGGAAGAAAATTTTATGTATAGGTTAAACCCTAATATAAGGGCCATGGTACGGATGTGGAAACCATTATTAGTAGCTGAAACAATTGAATATGCTCGTTACATGAAGGAGCATATGAGCTTAAATAGAGGTACGAGATCAAGAATTCCACAACATCTTGGATTCATGGGGAAGGCCCTTGGGATCTTCCCTAGGGGATGGAGCTCTAATCCACCTCCTTATGGCAATATACTCGCTCCTAGAGAAGTTACAATATGTATTTCAATGGCAACGAGTGCATCATCCCACTCATCGCCAATGACACAGGTAGGTTCGTGACCTTCTCAGGGAGCAATAAGTAGGGGCATGTGTTACAGGGGAAGGAACTCATTTCAGAGACCGTCACAGGGAAATGTGCAGGTTCCATCTCATGATACTTATTGGGGGTGTGGAGAACCCCATTGTTAGAATATAATGGATGTGCTCGTTTTACCATTGACAATATCTCTATTGTCACCCAACTATAGGCCGAAGCCACCCTCCGAGCACCTTAACCTTGACAGAGAATCACTCCAGAATAAAACCCTAAGCTAGATAGACAAACAAAGGGTAGCGCATCTTTCCCCAAGGATAGCGCACCTACAAGAGCTGATCAAATAGTCCAAACCCTAGCCAAGAGATAGTCCAAGCCAAAGCGTAACTTCTAGCTGCAGAAGCTCTCCTCCAAACCTGCGCACAAAACTTGGCACTGCAGTGCACACAAGTTTTTCTCTGCAATTCTGAGAGTGCCTGCCAGAATGAGAACTGGCCTCCTATATTTATACTAATTCTGGCTAATTGCCTAGCTGACTTCTTATTATGGGTATCTATCTGTTCAATATATATTATTATTTCTGGCCGACTTCTTCTCTTCGAGGCTAATAACCTAATAAAAATTATCTTCTTGAGCCGACAAGTCTTCTAGGGTTATTAGCCAACTCATTTGGGTTTCTTCTTGCTTCC
>ML778625.1:28417-39163 GCA_009831015.1 Picea engelmannii
TACTTCTTTTGGGGTTTCTCTTTTGCATTGATCCTTGATTCTTCTTGAGCACAACAAGTCCAAAGTTCTTCAAATGTCGGATACTCCTTTCTTGTGTTCACGCTTGCGGAAAATGCATCCCACGTCTTGGGAAGACCATTGAGTACTATGTTTACCAATTCCTTCTTTGAAATGATCTCTTCAATAGCTTGTAGTTGATCTCTTAACTGAGATATTCTCACAAAGTATGATGTTATGCTATCATCATCATTCATTTTCATGTCATGAAGCTCATTCTTCAGACTCATGACTTGTCCAATGTTTCTAACTGAGAAAAGGTTTGTTAGGGCATCATACATCTTCTTCGATGAGTCAAGATGAGAGATGTAGGGTATCAAGTGGTATTTTATAGAGTCCACTATGATACTCATGGAATTGATGTCACCGTCTTTGAACTTCTCCATAGCTGCAACGTTCTGCGGTTCCTTCTCTTTCCCTTCTTCAAACTCTGGTTTCACAATATTTCCTTTCACGATGTCCAACACTTTATTCTTGGCAAGGATGAGGTCGATCCTTTTCTTCCACATCTGAAAATAGAAGCTCCATCTAACTTGTTCTCTGAATTCATAGAGTAAGTCATGGCTTCTTTGACTTGGTCAACCCTAGATTTGACCAGAAACTCAAACTTGACGTCTTGGCTTACTGAGAGTACCAGAAGATGTGCTAGGCTAGGGCGCACAGATATTTCCGGAGATTAGGTCAACATCTTCACTTAATGTGTCTCAACAAGAGGATTAGGGTTTCTGCAACTGCACCTGCTAGTAACCCTAGCGACAGTGCTTCAACGATCTTAATATCCTTCTAGCTATGTTTCCTTCCAGCGGTTAGACTTAATGAAAGAGGTGTGGGCCCATAACCTATTAGAATATAAAGGATGTGCTCATTTTACCATTGAAAATATCTCTATTGTCACCCAACCATAGGCCGAAGCCACCCTCTGAGCACCTTAACCTTGACAGAGAATCACTCTGAAAGCAAACCCTAGGCTAGATAGCCAAACAAAGGGTAGTGCATCTTTCCCCAAGGATAGTGCACCAATAAGAGTTGATCATATAGTCCAAACCCTAGACAAGAGATAGTCCAAGCCAAAACATAACTGCTAGCAGCAGCAGCTGCACCGACAACTCTCCTCCAAACCTGTGCACAAAACTGGGCACTGTAGTGCACACAAGTGGTGCTCTGCAATTCTGAGACTGACTGCCAGAATGAGAACCGTCCTCTTGTATTTATACTAATTTTGGATAACTGCATGGGCCGACTTCTCATTCTGGGTATCTGTCTGTTCAATATATAGTATTATTTCTAGTCGACTTCTTCTCTTGGAGGCTAATAACCTCATATAAATTATCTTCTTGAGCCGACAAGTCTTCTAGGGTTATTAGCCAACTCATTTGGGTTTCTTCTTTCTTCCCAGAGTATTCTATCCTTGTCAGGTTTACACGTGGAGGTAAATACCTCCCGCAACTACCATAATATCAACACCCATTACTAGCGTGACTGTCTAGAGTCACAATCAGGATTTGTGAATAGATAAGGAAAGGCCCCGATGGGAAGAGTGAGTAGTAGCCAGCAGATTTATGCATCAGTTGATAACTGATATGTAGAGAATCAATCCATTTTTGTGGAGTCGTTAGGTAAACTAAATCATGTCAATTTTAAGATTTTATTTGATTATGGTACTACATATAGTTTCAATTGACCTTGTGTATTAGAAAAGTGTGGGTTGGTAGCCTACAAGCACAATGACTTTAAACAAGTCGAGATGGCTTCAGGGGAAAAACAAGCGGAAGGACCTAGCGTCGATAATTTTCTAGTAGACCTGGGAGTGTGTACTACTAGGTTGAAGGTGTACGTCACTACTCTAGGGGTGTATGACCTAATCATTAGAATGGACTAGTTAGAAACCCATTGAGTTATCGTAGATTGTTTCGCAAAAATGGTGCTTTGTGTTGACGAGGAAGGAAGGTCAATAGAGATCCATGGTGTATGGAGGAAGCTGTCTCTATGCTTTATCTCGACCATGAAGGTTAAACATTACATGAGGAAAGGTTTTCAATTATATGTAGTGGAAGTAGTCAATGATAGGAAAGGACCCTCCATGGATCAATATCTAGTATTGTCGGAGTTTAAGGATGTTTTACGAAAAGATTTTCCATGGTTACCTCCTGAGAGGGAGCTTGATTTTACCATTGAGATAAACCCAAGTGTGGAGCGAATTTCCAAGACACCATATAGGATGACGGTGCCGAAACTTTGTGAGTTGCATATGCAGTTGAATGAACTACTTGACTTAGGGATAATAAGGCCTAGTGTCTCACCTTGGGGTGCACCAGTAATGTTTGTCAAGAAGAAGGATGGTTCCTTATGACTGTGTATAGATTACAGGGATTTGAACCATGCTATAGTGAAAAATGCATACACATTGCCACGGATAGATGATATTTTTGATCATATGAAAGGAGTAGCAGTTTTCTCAAAAATTGATCTGCAATCAGGGTATCACCATTTAAGGATTAAGGAAGGCTATATTCTTAAAACTGCCTTTCAAACTTGGTTTTGGCGTTATGAGTTTGTTTTAGTAGATTTTGGTTTGACCAATGTGCCAGTAGTATTCATGAGCCTCATGAATGGTTTATTCTGAAAGTACATAAACCGTTGTGTACAAGTCTTTCTAGATGATATCCTCATCTATTACAAGAACAAAAGAGAACATAAGGAACACTTATGAGTGGTGTTGTCATGCCTTAGAGAGAAAAAATTGTATGGCAAGTTGTCAAAGTGTTCTTTCTTCCAGAAATAAATTCACTATTTAGGTCATATCATTTTCGGTGAAGGAATCTTTGTGGATCCAAAAAAGGTAAAGGCCATTATGGAATGGCTAGTGCTAAAAAATGCTCATGAGGTGAGAATATTCATGGGGCTAGCTAGTTATTATAGGAGATTTGTGGAAGGGTTCTATAAAATAGTGAAACCCATCACCACCTTGCAACGCAAGGGGGTCAAGTATAAATGGACAAAAGAATGTGATATTACATTCATCGATCTTAAGAGGTTACTAACTACTGCACCAATTCTACGAGTGTCGGATATGGAAAAAAAATTCACAGTCTAGACAGAAGCCTCGAAGAAAGGATTGGGGTCCATGCTAATGCAGGATGGGGGAGTGATAGTGTATGCATCAAGAAAGTTTAATAAACATGAGGATATTTACGCTTCTCATGATTTAGATTTGGTAGCTATAATGCTAGCTCTGAAGCTTTGGAGTCATTATCTAGTGGGGCGAAGCTTTGAGATAAAAACATACCATGAAAACTTAAATCATTCTTCAATCAAAGGGATCTCAATGCTAGGTAGAGGCGATGGAGTGAGTTTATGAGTGAGTATGATTTTGGAATTCCATACATAAAGGGAAAGGATAATGTGGTTGCGGATTCCTTGAGCAGGAGACCACGTGTCTTCTCCTTGGTACCCTTAAAAGTTAATCTAAGGGAGTGTGTGTTGGGGCAACTCCTTGGAGATAGTTGGTATTTAAAGGTTACTTAAACCCTTCAGAGTGGGAGGCCATTAGATCCAAAGTATGAAGGATATACTCTGGAAGCAGATGGATTATTAAGATATCAGGGAAGGATGTACATCCCCAAGGGTGGGGATATTTGAAGCATCATACTCAAGGAATCCCATAGAGCACTTTATTGCGCACATCCAGGTGTGAAGAAAATGTACGTAGACATGAAGAAGATTTTCTTCTAGGTAGGCATGAAGCATGATGTAAACCAATTCGCCGCCAAGTGCCTAGAGTTTCAACAAGTGAAGGTTGACCACCACCACCCAGCAGGTCTCCTACAACCGCACGATGTTCCTATGTTCAAGTGGGAAGTCATTTATATGGATTTTGTTGTGGGATTGACACTCACATCGAATAGACACAATGCCATTCTTGTGATAGTTGATAAGTGTACCAAGAGTGCTCATTTTATTTCGGTTAGAGACACTTATAATGTCACTGATGTGGCACACGTGTTTATAAGTGAGGTCATCCATTTGCATGGGTTACCCAAGAAGATCATTTTAGATAGGGACTCCCAATTCACATCTACGTTTTGGACAAGTTTGCAGTCAGTGTTGGGAACTCAATTGAACTTAAGCACAACATATCATCCCGGAACAGATGGTAAAACTGAGAAAGAAAATCATGTTATGGAAGACATGCTTAGGATGTATGTTATGGATAATCAAACCCATTGGGAGAAGTACCTACCTTTGGTAGATTTCGCCTACAATAATAGTTTCCATAGATTCATTGGAATGCCACCCTATGGAGCTCTGTATGGAAGGCCATGCAGGACACCATTGATTTGGGAAAGGTTAGAAGACCGAGTGACAGTTGGGCTAGAATTGATTCAAGAGATGAAGGAACAAGTGATTTAGATTAGGTAGTGACTAAAGGAAGCACAAGATAGACAGAAAAGTTATGTTGATGCACATAGGATTGACCGAAGTTATAAAGTGGGAGATCAATTTTTCATTCGTATCATGCCTAATAAGAGTACCATTCAGTTCAGGAAAGGGATAAAGTTGTCGCCTCTATTTATAGGACGATTCAAAATCCAAGAGAGAATTGAACCTGTTGCCTATCGTGTTACGTTCCAAAGACCTGAATACAAAAGCACCACAGTAGATATACAAGAACAATATGCAAAATATCCTTTATTATTATCAAACCCTTAGGGTAGGGAAACACCATACAATGGATCCTATTATGGAAGGGATCCTCTTCCGTTCACTTGCCTCTTCGAGGGGACATCGTCCTATTGAGCTACAACTCACAATACAATACTTTTCTTCATATCCCATTAAATTGCTTGAACCCCTTTATATAGTGCTACCATCACCTAAGGACATTCTATAGGAGAAATCATATAGAAGTAGAACCTTCTAAGAATTCCTCTTACATTTATTATATCTAACTACCCATTTATTATATCTAACTACCATAGTGGGCCTTATTTAATAACATATTGGACCTATTCCACCTTACATTGAATGGCATCCACTACTATCACTATGGGCCTCCACTACTATCACTATGGGCCCTCTAGGCCCCCCCAATACCTCTCTATCTACCTAACATTCCATCCCCATTAAGAAAGCGTTTTCCTCAACGCTTGATGTCCAACCATATACGGGGGTCCCATGGATAAGTGTGGACCATAGTGTTGAAGTAGACTAGAGAACCCGGATCCCATTGAGAAATGGAAGCCAACATGTTGAAGTAGTCCAACCACCATTATAAACCAAAGTCCCATGTCCAATTTCTCATGTGAACCCCACACAAAATATATTGGCACCCAATAACCAACTGAAAATGATGCTCCCAATACTGACACCTATCATGTGGATCCAAATAAGAATATCCATCCACTTAGTGGGAGAGGATCAAAGCTAAATCTGGAAGGAACAATACCATTGTAGAATATGTAGGCTGGACGATGGTAATTATAATAGCTCATGATGTGGGGCATTGATGTTCTCCACAAAAGGTGGAGTAGAGTCATCAAATAAAATATGGAAGTGGTTGTCATCCCATAAATGACAACTATCCATATACCAATCATCGCAATCGGCCTCTAAATCATACCAAACATATATTTATTGATTATATTCATCCCTGATGTCTTCCATAAGAAATCTCTTCTGCATGCTATCCAATGAATCTTGAATACTATGAAAACTATCATTGAGGCCATCTGCAAGGTCATGCAATCTGTCATGCAATTTGCCATACAGTGTGTCATATAATTGTTATTTGAATGCTTCAATCATTTGTAGAATTTATTTGAGGGTTTGAGAGGAAATAACCATCTGAGCACCCTATGAAAAGTTATGAACTATGCAGTCCCGCCGCCGTCATGAAAAAAACCAAAAAATAGAACAATAAATTACCGCAGAAAATTGTGGCTTTTTCCGGAAAAACCCCGAAAAGTTGTTGAATTTAAAATGCTCATAACTTTACTTCCCAGACTCTATTTCGAATGATTTTTTTTTTTGAAATTGGGTATTTTTCTAAGAGGAATTCAAAACCCAATATTTTTTTCCAAATTCAGCTCATAAAGATTCATATCTGAACCTAAAGTGTGCCTCCCTCTTTTTCTTCCCTACAACAATTCTGCAAAAAAGAGAAAAAATTGCATCCCTTCTTTGGCGAAGGAAAGTGCTCTGATACCACTTGTTAAGCTCCAAAGACCTGAATACAAAAGCACCACAATATATATACAAGAACAATATGCAAAATCTCATTTATTATTATCAAACTCTCAGGGTAGGGCAACATTATACAATGGATCCTATTATGGAAGGGATCCTCTCATGTTCACTTTCCTCTTCGAGGGGACATCCTCCTATTGAGCTAAAACTCACAATACAATAATTTTATTCATATCCCATTACATTTCTTGAACCCATTTATATAGTGCTACCATCACCTAAGAACATTATAGAGGAGGAATCTTCTAGAAGTAGAACCTTCTACGAAGTCCTCTTACATTTATTATATCTAACTACCCATTTATTATATCTAACCACCATAGTGGGCCTTATTTAATAACATAGTGGACCTAGTCCACCTTTCATTGAATGGCCTCCATTATTATCACTATGGGCCCTCTGGGCACCCCCACTACCTCTCTAGCTACTTAACATATCATCTTGTACTGCCACCCCACTTGCATAAAACTCATAATGTTTTTCATGTATCTATTCTATGTCATTATGTTGTTGATGAATCTCATAAACTGAATTGGAAGGAATTGCAAGTATTGGATGTGGGAACCCTTATGGTCAAACCATTACGCGTGTTGGACCCTAGGGTCCGACAACTCAGAAATCATACGGTAGACCAAGTTAAGGTCCAGTGGGACAAGTATAGCCCATGATCTACTACTTGGGAGGATGAAAATACCTTACGACGAGATCATCCCTCACGTTTTTTGACCACCTCGGGAATATATTTCCTGAAGGTTGGGTGTTTGTAATGCCACCTTTTGACTCAGATAGCTAGAATTACTTAAGGCCTAATCATCTTTTATTTTCTATTAACTGTGAAACTATTAATGATACACTTGAAATTTTAAGACATATGCACCTATGTGAATGTCAATTCTATAAATGTTTATCGTTATTTGAATTATGATGCATATTATTCAATCTATTCCTAACTTGAAAATTTTGACATTTAAAGTTGTTGTTATGTGGATAAAGAATTGAGGATATGATTAAATGCAATTACATGATGATAATGCATGGATATGTATGAGTTTGTGTTATAGACTAATCTGCAGGTCAATAGGCTATGAAATAGCCAAATGATAATGATAATAAAAGGTTGATGTTGTGAACATCGACCAAGAAACAATATGGTATGAATCTTTGTATGTGAAATTATGTTGTTTCAAATGCATTTCTCTGATATGTGCACAAGTGCAGGTTTTTCAGGTGGCAAGACTGCCTAAAACTGAATATACGATGAAGAAATTCCCAACAACAAAGTGCCACTGTATTAGGAGGGTGTTGGCCCTAGTTCTATTAGGAGGGGTGGAAACATTTCCCACCGTTTATCTCTGAAACCTGAAGTCATGGCAGGACAATGTTATCTCATGCTCCCCTAGACGTGTGATGATGACTGCCAGTTTCCTGTCAGGGAAGCTTGGTCAAGAGAGCTGACACATCCGCTTAAAGGTTCTATCTGGAGTTAGAAATATAGTTGACGCTCCAAGATAGTCCAACAAATGAAGGATATGGATGGAAGATGGAAGTAGTTTAGGGAGGAAGGATACCTAGAAGTAGTTGAGAGTGTGTGGGGCTTTCACCTTATAGTAGAATTTCTTGATTTCCTCTTTTTGAAAAATATGTATATATGTATATTTATAATTGCTTAACTAAGCTACAATTATCTAAGTGAATGTTGCTTGTGATAAATTATTATAATTGAGGGATTTTGCAAACTTTTTAAATGGTTTACTAGATTTTATGAAATAAATGGTCTTGTTGATTGGATTGGACGCATACAAGAATTACTTTAGGTGTGATAATTATTGCCATTAGTACATGTGCGAGTTTTGTATATGCTAGCTACACATGCATGCCTTGCACATGTACACTAGTATGTATAAGTGTTTTAAATTAATGATGTTGTTTATCTGATATGGATGTATGACTCATGTGTCATTACCTGTGTATTGTAAATTACTCTAACTTCGAGACGAAGTTTCATGAAGGGTGGGTATATGTAACAACTCAATTTGATTATTTATTTATCATAGTTGTTGATTTAAATTTAATTAATTAATAAAATAGATTCAATGAGTCTTTTTATTATTTTATTATTAAAAACATAGGTGAAGTAATTAATGAGGGGATAAAGTTATTGGGGAATTAATGAGGGGATAAAACAGTTTGGAAATTGAATGAGGGGGAGGGATTCGAGAGAGGAGGATAAGGAAGAGGGGAGAGGACTTGGAGAGGGGTCTTTTGTTTTGAGAGAAATTGGGGGAAGAAGGAAGTAAGGAAGAAATTCTGAAAGAGAGAGGAAAAAGGAGGAAATTGGAAGAACATATTGTTTTGGGAGATTTTATAGGTACACTATTGTTGTTGGGAAATTTGGGCTCGAGAGCCAGGAAACCGCAAGGATTCTTGGAGCTAGGGCGTCGGAGAGGTTGTTCCTAGTTGGCTGGGAGGTAAATATTATGTTTGGGAAAGAACAAGAACAAGTGAACTAGGGGCTAAATAAACCAACCTGTAGGTAGAGTAGGAGATAACAATATATATATATATATATATATATATAGGCCATGAAATAGGAAGGCTTTACACCCCCCTACAAATGCACCAATGATGAAATGGGTTTCCATCACATAGGATGATCTATTTGTGAGAGCCAAGGCAAGGAAGGGCTTATGTCCTGACATAATTGAGGTAATTTGTCATGACGTGAGCTGGAAGGATCCCAATATGTAGGCTAAATAAATTCCCCCACCTTGGGATCCACTAGAAAATCATTCGAATTGACATTCTCTGTAGCTCAAACTAGATCTGAGGAGATAACCGAACATGAAAATATGACATCCTCTGACAATAGGTCTTCGGATAAATCCACTAGTTGAGGTGGATCCTACATTATCCCTCCATGCAAGAAGAAACCACACACCACATTACAGAAACCCTAGCCCCTAGGGTCCATCCCTTTGACTGCTCATGTGTGTGTGTGTATGTGTGTGTTGGAAAATTTATGTTTTTTGTTATCTTTGAAGTCGACCAATTAATATTTGAATCACATTTTATACACCTTTGTATTACCATCATCTTTTTTCCAATTGTTTACATAAATATAAAAATGGAAATAACCTTTTGGAAACATCCATGGGGATCCCCATATTTTTTTTATAATTTTTGTTTGTGTATTTTTTATGCTAGTATTTTTCTAACGCCTTTGGAATTATAGAAACAAATTTCAATATAAGTTTTAAAAGAAAATAAATTAAAATTATAATATGAAATTGAAAGTACGAAAATGATACGCCATTAGATACATGATTCATTAAATAATCCACAAATTTTAACTCTATCACCTAAGATGAAAGAGATGAAGGGGTTTCACGCTTGGAAGTTGCAGATGTAGAAAATCTTGCACTAAGGGGCCTAGATTTCTATATTTTGTACCCTCGATCGAAGTCTTAGTGGGTTTAGAAAATAGCTCAATCAAGCTTAATGGGTTTAGAAAATGGTTCAATAGAGCTTAGTGGGTTTAGAAAATAGCTCAATCTAGCTACTTGCTTTATAGCAACTTATAGCTTGATGTAACTCATACATGCATACATACATGCATGCATGCATGCATACATACATACATACATACATACATATACACACTAGCATATTTGGGCCATTTTGTGACGGTTGTTTCAACGCTATTGCGACATTATGTCGTTGATATTGCGACGAATATGGAGTCTCTGAAACGTCATTTTATGTGATGTGGAATTTGCGACGAACTTGAACAAATGTCGCAAAAGAGACAATATAGGCAAACAATGTGAAACCAACATTTTGTCTAAATTGCGACAACAACTTTTATAGCAAAACTGTCGCATCAATAGAAGTTGTTGTCGCATCTGCGACGACACCTTTTCGTTGTTTATATAGCAAAACCGTCGCATCAATAGACATTGTCGTCACATAGGCGACGGCAACTTTTCGTTGTATATATGGAAAAACCGTCACATCAATAAACATTGTCATCGCATATGCGACGACATCTTTGTGTTGTTTATATAGCTAAACCATTGCATCAAAAAGTTGTCGTTGCATATTTTATTTAAAAATAAAAATAAAAATTATTTTGTGCTGCAATTTTGATATTAATATTAATATTACCATTTTAATATTAATATTACCATAATAGACTTAAGACTGGTCTATTATATGAAATTTCACAATCATTCACATGATAAGTTTCAAAGGCATAACTAAACTATGTTTCTCTCTTTCATATGGTAGCTAACAACAAGATAAAATATGTATTATACCATGTCATACATAACACTATTGCACACTTGCTATATGATCATTTCATACCTGCTCATTATGAAGAGTTGCATACAACCCACTCAAAACTATCATTCAAAGTAAACAACATAGCATAACCTTCAAGAT
>ML778625.1:51342-79411 GCA_009831015.1 Picea engelmannii
GCATAACTCCTTATACAAACTTTAGAAAACCCCTTATAACACCTTTCATATTAAGGCAAAATAAAACCCTTATAACTCCAATTACAATAAATGGAAAAAACTCCTCCATACAAAACCTTATAACTCCTTGAGTTTCCCTTGAAATAAACTTTAACAAATCCACTTATTACTCCCAAATAAAAACTTTTAGAAAATATTTCATAAAGTTATAACCCTTCATATGTTCTTTATGAAGATTTAATGTTCTATATGAAAGATGACTAAATTAGTGAAATGATAAATTTAAATGCCACTCAAGTATTTCACCATATGATGCTTTGGAAATGACATCATATACCCTTCACTATGATGCCTTGGGAATGACATCATATACCCTTTTATAATTTTGAGAGGATTTTTAAAGGGACGTTTATAAAATCATGGAGCGTGAGCAAGATAAAAATGAAGATCACCTAATTAATTTCCAAGTCAAGGTATTACCAAGTCGTCACCTAATTAATTTCCAAGTCAAGGTATTACCAAGTTGAGATTGCATATGGAGAGTTGGTTATTTTGGCTCATACCGCTCGTTCTTTACATGACGGTCATTATTACCAAGTCCATCTGTCCAAGTTGAAGTTTCTCTTTGTGCCAACGTTCCTTCTTTTATGAAGATGTTTCTTGCTCAAACGAAGATTGCAATGTAGATGTTTCTTGCTCAAACAAAGATTGTAGGTCATAAGGGTATGCGTAGGATTAGCACCTTGAAGCTCCTCAATAAAACAGATCGGTCACATTTTCCAGCGAAGTTTTGTGCCATTAAATAAAACAAAGACGAACTAGATTCTTCTAGCCGACAATATGGCAAGATCACTTATGTGCTTTAGATCAGCGCTCCAAAAGGATAGGAATCCTCGATTTCCCTTCGACCAATGACCCCTTCAGTTGGCCTATTCCCATTTATCGGTTCCAGATAACGATTCCAAGAGAAGACATCAAAGGGAGATAGTTGTCGCTACAAAGAAGATTGTCGAGTGCCAACAAACAATAATTATTCTAGGGATATAGTTAAAAACCCTATCTTCTCCAAAGGACTTCATGGAATGGTCGTATGATATAGACCATGGACAGTCAAGCTCTGGTGAAAACCCTATCTTCTCCAAAGGACTTCATGGAATGGTCGTATGATATAGACCATGGACAATCAAGCTCTGGTGAAAACCCTATCTTCTCCAAAGGACTTCATGGAATGGTCGTATGATATAGACCATGGACAATCAAGCTCTGGTGCGTCTCCTTTTGTAGGGCAAGAATCATTTTCCCAAATAATTATCTTCCTCTCCTAAATAATCCCAGTGTTCTTTCTACATAGAACTTCAATTCATACAGTCATCAATATAAATTGCAAACGATTTACCTCAATTAGAATTCTCAATTCTCAAACCTTTGATGTTGCAAGCTCTGAATCTCTCCAGAGAGCGTTCTTGCTCGTGGCTCTTCCTTTGACAGGATCAGATCAATGCCTCACTCTGGGATATTTCACATATTCACGCTTCTCCCCGATTCGACTTCTCACATTTTCACATCTTCTTGAGTGCGAACAGATTGGCTACACGTCCCTCTCCTCAGATGGGAGGTAGGTATCATAGGAACTTCTTCAGAGACACATAGGTATCACAATGCTCCGATACCACTGTTAGATTCATAATGAAGAAAACAACAGAAACATAATGTAAATAACTCAAGCAATCAAGAAACCATGATGAACAAAGATAAACAAATACTGACAGAAAAGACATACTCTGTATTCATCAATGCTTCAAATAATCATGTACATAGACGTACATATATAATACAAGAAGACCATAATTGTCATGTAACTGTATAACAGTTAGGTAAACCAACTAAACCAACTAACTTATGATTAGAGTTTTAACATAAAATACTTTTTTTCCCTAACATTTTGCGGTAGAGCAAAGAGCTCTATTTGTAAGTGCATTTATGTATTGATTATGTGTGAGAACATTTCACTTGGGTGTTAATGCAATTTTGATTTGTAATTGTTTCTTTCTCAGACTTATTTTTTCTATTTCTTGTATTTTTATATTGTATTTCTATATATTGGAGATTGAAAAATTCTTGCAAGATTGGAATAACAAATGTTGGCAAGGGTTACTAGGCTAGAATTGCATGCAAATTACCAAGACTATAGGAATTATTTGTATTTCATGCTTAATGACATAAACAAATTACTTTCTTGAATTTTTTTGAATTCTTAAAAATTTTTGAAATTGGAGGTTTTATCAAACTCAGAGGAAAATATGACACGTTCGATACATTTTTCATTATCTGTTGTTGCATGACTTTAAATTTTTCATTAAAAGGAAGAAGATTGGCTTAGTGACTCCATGGAAATTATTGGAAATGATTTATTTGTAAGGCAAAATATGGTGGCATTGATAAACTTTTCATTCCTTGTGGTTTTATGAATCTTTATTACATCTCTATATATTGGAGAAACTTTAAATGAATCAAAATGATTTGAAATTCAAAATAACATATTGTTTTTTAGTACATTAAACTTTTAAGCAGTTATATATACAATTATTTTCAAAATATTTAAGTTGTGGGGATTTACATTTCTTGTAACTCTATTAAAAATTATGAATATTGTTGTACATAGCTTACGAGGATTGTTTGGTTTTGAGAAAGTGGTGGAAAAGGTCATACTAAATAGATTTTTTTGTGTGATCTTGTTAATGAATTATATAGATAAATCACACAAATTTTAAAACAAAGAAAGTATCAAACAAAATACATGTTTTAAGGAATATAGGGTAGGTTTTGTAGAATGTGTAAATATATGTTTTCTAATAATAAATATATAAAATTGAATTTGCCTTTTTCAATTTTGTTTGGATGAGTTGTTATTTCTACTTTTTCTTTTCTACTTCTCTTGACTTGCTATTTCTACTTTTCTTTTTTTACTTCCCTTGACTTGTTTTGCTTCTAATACTTTCTTGATCTCCAATACCAATATGATGTCCTATATCCTTCCTTTTTATACACATAGTGTTGCTTCAAAGAAGTAAATATGAAGTTATATGCTTCCATTTCATATGCAGTTTGTCTGTTTTCTTATAACACAATCAATCATTTTCACTCGTTTTATAATACCTTAGCCATTTCAATAAGGTTTGTGAGTTGTGGTCTATGATAATATAATTTAGGACTTAGTTTCATATGATGCATTTATTTTGTTATTTCAAAATAAAAATAAAAATTATTTTAAGGAAATTTTTTAGTCATTGATTCAAGCATAGATATTATAGTTTTCATCAAAATGTCTTTAAATGTTATAATATAAAATAGTTTAACATCTTAAATTTCTTCATACTTTTGGAAACTCAATCCCTCTAATATTTAATGATGAAAAACATTACATTTCTATTCTCTATCACCTCTAAACATTAATTTGTATGACATTACCCATGTCTTTTTATTTGTAGATTCAAAAGACACAAACTAAAATGTTCACAACTCTTGTTTCAAATATGTTTCAATTTGTAATGTATTTTTTTTTAATAGTTTCTAAAACATCTTTAATATGATTTCTTATTTATTTTGTTGGCATTCTCAATAAGTTGTAAAAATAATTTGGAATTTTCAAATAAAATTGAATTTATCTATCTTACTTATTTACATTATAAAATAATTTAACATCATATATATTTATTTTTATTTATAAATAGATATAATAATTTTTATGTTTACATTTTTATTTTTCATTTTAGATTTCTATTTATTTAAAAAAAAAAATTTAAAAAAAAATTACACTTTTATATATTATTTTTAATTTCTTTTTTTTTATTTATAAAATAAGTATAGATATTCTTTAAGTTTACATGGTTCACTATTTAATAAAATCTAAAATATATCTCATCTTTAATTTACATTTTTATTTTTCATTTTAGATTTCTATTTATTTAAAAAAAAAAAATTAAAAAAAAAATTACACTTTTATATATTATTTTTAATTTCTTTTTTTTTATTTATAAAATAAGTATAGATATTCTTTAAGTTTACATGGTTCACTATTTAATAAAATCTAAAATATATCTCATCTTTAATTTACTTTTATTTATAAAATAAATATAAATATTCTTTAAGTTTACATCTTTTATTATTTAATTTACATGTTTAAACAATATGACACCATTCCGTTGGATTCCATTATAACAGCAGGTGCTAAAAACGTGACCTTCACTCCCTTGGCCTTTTAGACTATAGAGCAACAGGACGATGTTGGGCTGTTATAGAGTGTACTGGATTATTTCTACATTGAGGAGTCCTCATGGCTGACTGCACCCATCATTTCTCTCTTGTATCATTAACATGCACGGTTTTCTTTTTTTGCGGGTTTCTGTTACAACCACTATAATGGTGGGAGAAGGCATTTCAGCAGGTCTGGAATTTAAATAATTCTGGTATGTCAAATTTTTTTTATGACGGTTATAAATTTTCAGTGTCTTTAGTTTTAAGTTCTGTGTAAATTACAAAGTGTTATTTACTACTGTTTTTGTGTGATAATATTGCATTTATTAAGTCTATTATATCAGCCACATACACTATCCATATACACTGAATAATAAAAATGAACAAACAACAAGAGTTAATAAAAATGAACAAACAACCAGAGTTTAGTGGAACAAATTTTGCTTTTAAAATATATTAGACAAAATCATTTACCATTTTTATCTCTTTCAATTTCTCATAATTACCATTAGAGTAGTTTTTTTTGGATTTTTTTGAATCTCTAAATTTTTAATCTTTTCACCCTTTTTAACCTTCTTTTCAAATTCACTAACATAATTTATTGTGTCCGTCACTATTGAGATTTTGGTGTTTTGATAATTCTAGAATCATAATAAATATAAAACCGAATTGCTATACGCTGATTAATCCTTCAGCAGCCTTAGTTGAGGTCAAGTTAACTTTTGAGAAAAAAATTCCTTAACCTTAGATTTTATATATTAGGATAAGTGTGAAATAAAACGTTCACTTTTGGAGAAAAAGAATCCATTGCCTTACATGCAAGCAAGTCAAAATCTGTCATGTGTTCTTTATAGCTTTTGGCTTTTATAATGAATGGAATTTAACTAATTGTTTATTATAGCTTTTGGTTTTTATAAAAAATGAATTTATATTAATAATTTAAATATAAATATTAAATAATGTTTATATTATTTTTAAAATTGTAGATGATAAATTAAATTTAAATAATCAATTCAAATTTATTTAATTAAATTTTTATTTTAAATACAAATTATTTATAATAAAAATATTAAAAAAAGAGTTTTAAAAAAATAAGATTTATTTTAAAAATTGATACATTTCAAACTGATTACTACTACTCTCCATATTGAAAACTTTTTTTTCCAGCAGTAACTCAAATATATTAATGAAAATATAATTTTTTACATCTTCTAGACCTCACAGATATTTAGAGCAATACTCCATACACCATGCTCAACAACACTACACAAACTCCTCAGCAAGCAGGCTAAAAAAGAAGACACAAAGCAAGGCGAAAAAACCCAACAAAACTCCGAAGGGAGAAATAAAAGAGGGCTAAAAACCCCAACAAAACCCCGAAGTCACCTCCACCGCAAAAATCCGACTTTAATCACCAAGGCACACCCAGAAAAGATCCCTCGAAATGCATGAAAAAATGCAATGACAGAAAAACAGAGCCTCACCGAGCGTGCCCGAAGCTCAACCACCAATCGTCGCCCCCGACTGCTGAGCATGAATCCTCCATTGTCCTCTATCCCTCGAAAAACCTTGCCCGCACTCTCACAAAGTGTTTGTCGCGGCCTCTAGACGTCGTCACAGAATGGTCACAGTCAACCGCAGAAGGCTTACCCTATCGCTGAGCTCGGAACCTCCGCCACCGCCACCATCATCGCCATCCTCGAGCCCACGAAAACCCTTGCCCGCTCAGCTAGTGAAACCTAGCCATAGAGACCGCGGGAAACCCTAACTCAACTCTCAAAATCGCCAATTCACCATCACTAGCCGCAGAGCCCGCACGGAACCCTACTCTCAAAATCGTCAATTCACTAACATATTGAGAACTTAAGAATGAACTTCTTATCATTATAAAATAAAATAACATATTTCAAATGCAATGCAAAGAAGACATAAATCACAAGGATTTCAATTGTGTTAGAAAAGTAGATCTACTATTTGCGCAAACTGAACACTCAGCTGAAATTTGTGAATCCCAATTCCAGACATTGAAGGGACACTCATAAATACCCTCGCAGCTAGAAGATTTAGTGGATACGTTTCCACGTGAAAAAATGATTGTATATCCTTGTTATACCTGTCGATAAGCATGGTATATGGCTTTGAGTTAGGTTTGACTTTCTATTAGTTTATGGTTGACCATAAAATATATACCCCTTTATCCAAAGTTTTAAAAAATAATTATTTATTTTAAAGTTTAAATCTCATTTATGTGATATTTTATTGGCCAAAAACTTTGAAGTCTTATTGCTGCCTTCACTTTCCCCAATGTTATTGTAATAAATATTTCTTGTTTTTTATGCCGAAAACATATTTAGTGTTAGGTTTTGTAGAAAACTTGTCAACTAGTTGATAGGTTTTCAAAAACAACCATCACTGTTCATTTATGCCATTCTTAGAAACCACCAATCCAATTTTGAATCCATCTCCTCTTGACACATAATCTTTATTATTGACTTACTCACCAGCACTGTTTTGGATATTATTATAATATTTTATGTTGTCTTTGCAGATTTTTCGTGGCATCATAGGGTTGCGTAGACTTGTGCTGCTATTCTTCTTGACGTGAGATCCACGGCTCTTTCATTCAATGTCTCTGTCATTTCCCTGACGTTATTCCTCTTTATGTTTATGTTGGTTTTTATCTCAGATGGTACATGCCAACGGGCATACCTAAATTCAACATAAACATTTAATCATAATTACGTTAATCTAGCCTACATTACTATATCTTATGGGAGGAGGATGTATTGAGGTGCATTCATCTATATCATGTATGCTTGCCTATTAAGTTTTAACCTTATAAGTCAAATGTTCAATGTAAACGTCTATTTTTTCGACTGAAAAAGCAAGAAATAATTTTTTTTAATAAGATAGATGGGTTTTAGATTTAAATTAATAAAATATTTGTTTTTATGAAAATAAAAATGGTTTAATCTTAATAAATGGTTATATAATTTTAAGAAAAATTGGAAAAATAAATATTATATAGATGTATATTTAAAAGATAAATATTTTAGTGGTAGTATAGTTTTAATTACTTAAAAAAGACTCTTAAAAAAAATGAAAAAGAAGTGAAGGAAAAAAAAAAAATCCACTTAAAAAAGTTTGAATTTTCAAATTTATAGATAATAAAAATGAGTTGTAAAAATATGTAAAAGTTCAAAGATAAATTTTAGAGATGGAAATAAGAACTTGGAAATAAAGATGTTGAAATATCCATATTGTGAAGTATAAGAGAAACTAAAGAAGATCTTATGAATAAGGGGAATCCCTTCTCGAAGTTATATGTACTTATTCAATTGTTTTTTCACTAAATTAAGAATTTTAATAAAAATGAAATTGTTAGAAATGACAAAGAAATTTTGAAATTATGAAATGACAATCAAGTAGTGTAAATGTGTTATCCATTAATGAAAGATAAAATACATTTTCAAACCAAGGTTGAATTGAAAATAGTAAATGAAGGGATTACTAAAAAACTTGGAAAGGAAATTTGTCCCTAGATGAAGTGAAATTAGAAATGTAAGCAACAACTCAGGGAAGAAAGAATTTGATCAATATGTCACCCTTTAACTTCTGAATGAGAAGAAAGAAATGATACAAGGAGGTCATCGAAAGATAATCAAGGAAGTTGATATCCTCTTGAGGTAAAGTCCATAATAGAAAATTGAAAGAAAGAATTTAATAATATCCCCCAAATAAATGTGAATGAAGAACAAACACATAAGATAGAGCAAGATAATAAGGGAGAAGAAAAGATTGAAGACATGTTTGAAGACAAAAGAAAGTCCTACAAGGGTTGGCATAAGAAATATATCCAAGAGTTGCAACATGAGAGAAACAAAATAGGGAAATATCATTACTGTGTAAATCATTTAACTACAAATCTTTGAGGACAAAGCTTTTCAATGAGGGTACTATGTTAAGACCTTAATGAGAATAAATAAAAGATCAGATGAATATATAAATAGTAGGTCAAACTAGTAGTGGGATTACACATAAATATGCGTTAACAAGTGTATATAATGGTATTACTCCTAATTTATAAGGAGTTATTGTGTAACTCATCATTAATAAGATATTTGGGAGTCATGTTTCACATGCATATTTTGTATACATTGTATGTATACAAGTTATTATGATTTATTGAATATTGAGTGCATAACATCAATTCAATACTGTACACCACAAGTAAGTAGATAAATATATTATTTTCACAATATCTATGTCAAATAAATTCATTTGTAAATTGTAATGTTGATATTATTACATAAATAACATTACATTTATTTATATTAAATTTTATAATACTACATTGATCAAATATAATTATAAATATATCAATATTCATATACATATATATGAAAAAGAAATATATAAAAATAAAGATTAACATATATAAATATATCATTATATAAAAAACTAGTATTCTTATAATAATATTATAAGATTTTATCTTTAAATTTGTATGTTTGTAGTAATAAATATTATATATTAAATTTTATATATTTTAAATATAAATATATACATATTTATATATGAAAGAACAATATAAACATATTTATATATATATATGGAAGAACAATACAAACTTTATAAATATAAAGTATATAAAAATTAGAGGAAACATATAAACTTGAAATATGTATTTAGAGACATGTATCCAGAGAAGATAGATGGTGTTTTAGGGGCTTTATGTAAAGTCTTCGCTTATGAATGGTAGTGGGCAGAAAGAATTGAGGTAAAAGGTTGCAATGTCAAAAGTTGTTTGTCTTTTCAATGAACATAGTGGTGAAACTCCATGTTTCTATGTTTCATTTATACAAGTTGAGACACTTTGGGGGCATGAGCCAAACATCACCCAAATAGTGAACCAACTCGAGGCATGAGCCAAACACTCAACTTCAAATACATTCATTCTAATTACAATATTTGTATAATCTTAATTAACAACATTAATATGGAACGTCCCTCAAAGTTTTATAATTTCTATTAACAACATTAATATGAAACCTTCTTAATTCCCTTGAATTACTTAGACATTTCCATTCGTCCTCTTAGGGGGTATATATATATATATATATATATATATATATATATATATATATATATATATTGTCAAAAGTTGGGGGGCATCTTGTTAAATAAATAACCCTCTCTTTTTTGGCATGGATGTGCATTTTTTGTTTTTTTTGTTGTTCTCATTTAATGGGTACATTTTTCCTAGGCACATTTAAATAAAAAAAAATAATATTTTGTAGGTAGGATTCAAATGGATGACAATTGTACTTTTTCTTTCACAATTATTTCAGTGTTAAAGTTAAAATAAAATAATATAATATTTTGTACAATTCAAAGTTGATGGCATTTGTATTTTTTTTTTCACAAATTTTTTAAGAGGTAAACTTAAATATAAGTTTTATTTTTATATTACAAATTTTGAATGTTAACCTTAAATATAAGTTTGAGCGTTTTACAATGTATAATCTAAATGTTTTATGAAATTGGGTTTTTTTTAGATCATTCAAAATAATGTGAAGGGATATTGGTTATTATACGTGCAGCTTGTGGTATATAGTATTGGATATGCTATTGATAGTCTATTAGTTGGGGTTTGACCAAAATAGTTTTGAGCATTTTTAAAGGTATAACATTACAATTTGATTTTTTTAATTTTTTTAATTATTTTAAAACATTTTTCTAAATTGTGATTTGTTGTTCAAATGCATTTCTTATTGTCGCGGCTGCGTAAGGATCTTCAACGTTTTTTAATGAGATACGCTTGCCTGCCATATTCAACAAATGAATTTGTTATTCATCTCAAGGCATACAATGGATTCAATACAACTATTGTTTGCCATGCAGCCTTGTTATAAGCTGTCATACTTGACATGTCAGCATTGTTAATATTCTATCTGAGTAGTCTAGTTATTGATGTAGTCTAGTTATTGATGATTGAGGCTATAGGCACCCTCCTTATAAACCCTTTCATTCTCCTATAGCTTTCAGCGTGATCATTCCCCTTCTGAAGACTATCATTCCCCTATAAGTCTTAGCGCAGTCATTCCATTCCCCTTATGAAGACTATCATTCCCCTATAGGTCTTAGCGCAGTCATTCCCCCTATAGCTTTCAAAGCAGTTGTGCCTTTGTAGCTCTTAAGGCCGGCATGTACCAGATTTTATAGTATAACTTGTAAGTACCCATTCGGATTTTTGAGGGGTGTATGAAGTAGTTGTACGTAATTTTGACAGGTTCAGAATTTTAATCCAAAAAAACAATGACGTGTAGATTATCAACATGTCAAATATGAGTTCGCACACCAAGTACGTGCTACAGCAGGTCAAATTCCAGGCCTGCATGTCAGGTAATATTCAGAAATCTTCACATGGCAATGGCTAATGTCAGGTACTATTTAACATCTTATCAAATCTTCACATGAGAATGGCTAATGTCAGGTACTCTTAATATCTTTTCAAATCTTCACAGTACAATGGCTAATGCTAGGTACTCTCAATATCCACCAGGTTGCTACGGCAGACGAGGACGCACCAGACTTATTCACCTTGGAGAGCTTCTCACAGTCGGCAATAATTTGGCTGACGCAATAGACCTAATGATGCAACATTATAGTAGTAAATGACATTTTGTGATTTACCACTGGAAATTTATAACCGTCATTAAAAAAGTTCACTGACAAAAATTATTTGAAATTCCAGGCTTGGTCGACACGGCACATGTGTATAGCTTTTTCTGGCAAACACTTTCCGGCAGTCAAACTGTGGATGGTATGGAGTCGGATTGATGCGTCTGTACATGCCAATTAAAGATAGAGCTCCATTATGTAGCCTACCTACCATAATTGCTTAGGCATACAATTACTCTAGCATTTAAGAAATGCAAATGATTTTTCTTTATTGTATTCAAATAGCTGTGTTGTTAAAACATTCTTTGTGATAGATTTAGTAAAAAATATTTTAGTAGATACAGCTTGAGTGGGTCTAATGATTAAGAACATATGTTTCCTCAAAAAACGATCACAAATTCAAATCCAAAAGTAAGTAAGGTATGTATACTTCCATACCTTACTTACTTTTGGATTTGTGTGGGTGGGGGGGGCTTTAATAGAAAATCTTTAATAAAAATTTTCTATTAAAGCCCCCCCACCCACCTCACATATGCTTGAACACATCGAATCCTTTATGTAACTTCCAAGGCCAAAGAATACCCCATATCGTGCGACTCCACCTTACTTGGTACTTGGATAAATCTTGGACTATTTAACACTCCAAATACATGAGAAGGATCATATGGAATTTGGGAAGGATGAAGGGCCTACACGTAAGTGTAATCACCTAGACAATGATGAAATTAAAATACATAGTGAGCTTATGACTCGTAGGGTGTTGAATTCAACCTCAAGACTCTAAGGACTGTTGCGTACAGGCTTGTGGGAATGCCCAATATTCTGAAATAAATGGATTAGTTGCTAAATACAAGGAGTCATAATTAGAAATATACCCTGGGAATGGAACATCTCTCTCATCTCAACTCTCAATATCTTTCTTTTAAATAATCCACGGTTTGAGTTAGTTTTCTGTTGGGATTAGCATCATGATGGCCAAAATTTGCTCTCGGAAAAATTTAACATCAACATAGTGGGAATTTTTATCATAACAATATATTGAATGCAACTGTCCTACTATCCCATAGCAATAAAACCAAACACATAATGGACACGGTAATTTTACCCTAGAAACCTAAATGAGAAAACCAATTTTGAAAGATTGCTTAGTTCGTATATAATAAAATAATTTTATGTTGTTGATCAATGAAACCTAACGGAACACAGATTATGAGGTTCAACCGAATTCCGAGCTTATAGGGGCAGCACTATCCATAGGGGCATCACCATGAGGTTTCAAAACCGATATGTATAGTCACCTTCTCCAAGGTTGAACTTTTCGCATTAAGATTTGTTTCCATTGAACTACCAGTGATTGATCCAATGGGAATCAACAGGGGGGAAATAATAAAAATAACGAGATCGCATCTCTACGTTGAACTTGTCCCCATTTGAGAGGTGTGATCCTCCTTAATTAGCACATTACCTAAGTACACCACTTGGAAGAGCAAATATCCCCACCAATTGAATAGGTGTGATCCTTAACACCTATGCTTCGACGATATTTGGTTACAATGCTTTCATGATTCCTTATTCATCCTCATCTGCTTGGCTAAATTCCCCCTTAAAAATAAAAATAAAAGGAAGAAATGGGGAGAGCTAGCGTTGTGAAGTTTTCAGAGTGAACCTAGACAGTAGAAAAAGAACATACAAAGCTTGCGAGAGAGAAAAGAAGAGAGAAAGTTTGAGAGAAAAGAATGAATTGTATTAATTGTATTCCACACTCAAAAAGTGAATACTTTACGATAGATATAGGCTACATGAGTAACTAATGCACCATAGTAGTGATCTAGATAGATGTGAGGACTCACTGAAAGACTATAGTGAACTACCACCTAGTCCTAGTTAACTAGCCATGCAATCATCAATTAACTAACTAATCACTAGTGGAGTGAGGAGAGAATCATGCATGCACATGTGTGGCACCTTCCTGGTGATGATCCAAGGTAAGTGTGTCCTCCTAGTAAAGATCCTGAGGTATGCATGCAACACTTGGTGATAGTACTGAGGTTGGCATACATGACTCCACTCCACTAATCTATCTAAGGTGTAACTAACTGAAGATTGAAGAGGATGTGGCACCCTCGTCTAGGGGAGAATTACCTAGATGAGTGTGTAATATCTCCAACAAGGGTAATGGGAAGGCCAACACAATGACCTTTCATTTCCCATTCCTCAGCCTCTTCTTCTCTCCTATTTTTTTTTCATTTTTCATTTATTTATTATTTTTCTCTCTTTTTGTTTCATTAAATTTTACATTTACATTGTCTTTTACATAGTTTGTTGAACTTAATTAATTGTTGAATTAACTTGCATGTATTGAGTCTTACAACCATTCATTGGTTCAGATCCATTTTAGATCACACCTCCTCATAATTAAAAGGATTTTTACTCTCCAAAATCTTGAAGGAAATAAATATGGATCAATGTACCTTCTGTTTACTTCTCTAGAACATGGATTTAACTTTGTCTCTTGGCTATAACTCCGACTCTTTCTATGGATCTAGCCCATGGCTTTGGCTACTAGCTTTGGTCCTAGCGATGGCTTTAGCTCTAGTTACTGACTCTCTTATCCCCACAATGTAGAAGTCTATGCATTTACTCTCAACTCTAAGGAATCTCAAATCCAAATTGATCTGTAATCAACATTCATTCTCATCTCTATCAGACTTTGAGATGGTCCATCTCGGTATTCAATGAAACTAAGTTGAATGATGGCCTTCTTGTTCAGAATGACCCCATAAAACCATGCCATCATGTAAAAAATCCATAATAGGTTGCATGGATGCTTTCTTCTGCTAGGACAAATTGCTTCCCAACATGGAAACAATTCTCTACAACCAAGTCAATTGAATAATCATCTTGCATACCCTTACATTCTAGTTGTAGGAATCTTGATCATTGGTAAGTTGGTTCATTTGTTGGTGATTCATTCTTCAACCAACTAGAAATGAAAGAAATGTTAGTCCATGCTTGAGATCCTTCTTTTCTCTTTCCTGCTTCCATCGAACAACTACTTGCTTTGTTAGTGAGGTTGACCTTTCATTGTTGTTACAACTCCTTGGACAACTTATGCTCCTTGGGCTGGAGATTCATGGAACTCTTCATCCTCTTTACTCTTCACTCTCCACACTCTTCTCTTGGCTATGTGATGCAGGAGCATTGCCATCAACATCCAATGAAGCCAAGTGGAGGACAACTCAGCATCCAACATGCACATTCAAATTGATTTTGGATTCCAAGGAGAGCACGTCACTTTAATGTTTTGGAAATATTGTAATTAAAGGCCCATAAGATTTTGAGGCATGAGCCATTGTAAACAATCCAGGAGATTGTAATTTCTTTAATGCACAAAGGATTGTACAGATTTGGAGCATGGACTCATATCTATATTGTAAATGCTCATTTATTTGTAATAAGCTTAGTGGTAGAATGCTTTAATTATGATGTGAAAGCACTAGAGTAGTCGGAAGGAAGGCTCAAGAAGCCCCTCCCTGTATAAATGTATGTAATCTATGCCCAAAAGAGGTTGTTAAATATGATTGTAATTGTTGTTGAAGCTTATTGTGAGTGTTTCCAAAGAGAGAAGATGAGAGATGCAAGAACACTTTGTAAAATTTTTGTTGGAGGAATATAATAGAGGAGATTGATTCAAATGTTTGAGTTTTCTTATCTCTGAGTTAATTGGGTAATGCCATGCTATCTATTTTCTGTGTTTATATTCATGTGTGTGTATTTCATGGTTGAATGAATGAACCTGTAATGTTCTATAAGTTTCAATTGTTTCTCTTCTGAAATATTGGTGCAAGGAGTGCACAGTGGCCATGCAAGGAGTGCGAAGGCAGAGTCGTTTTCAGACACAATAGCTCAGAAGAGATAGAGTGAATTTCATAGAGTGAGTGCAAGGAGTGCACATATACTCGACTAAGTATAAAAAATCTAAGGTAAGACCCGTGCAAGGTGTGCACAGGGACCACACTTAGTGAAGTGTTGAAAAAGTCTCAAGATGAGAAAGCACAAGGAGTGCGCGGGAGATTTTATAAGTGTCAAGCTCAGGAGAAATAACACAAGGTGTGCACCTAAGCCTAAGACCTTTGAAGTTGAAAAAGCTCAAGAAGGGTAGCGAGATTTAACTCTCGAAAGAAATAATTCCTTTTGTTTGGAGGACAAGCGGACAAGATCCGTTTAGAAGGAGCAAAGGTTTTCACAACTGTCAGATTTGGGAAAGGTGCACATGTGATAACCCTTGAAGTCCTTCAGACTTCATGAATCCAGAAGTTTTAGGATGTGTACTATGGAGGAGACGAATTTCCCAAAGTCTCGGGATCCGAACTAAATTTGGGTCATCGGTTGTGAGTACACGTGTCCACGGATCGAGCATGTTCGAAACATAGCCACTTTGGAGAATTGGAGGTGAAGTTACAAGAGCGAGCATCACTCCTGAAGCTCTGAACCCCGAAGCAAATCCTGACCATTGGCGAGAGTGCCATTTCTCAGAAGATTTCTAGTTATTCAGAAGTTCGATAGTCCGAGAGAACAAAAGATTAAAGTGTTAAGGTTCGAGAACTCTCGAAGGCCCAAAGGTCAGAGTAGATCTCAATTTTCTGTTGACAGGGACGCGTGGACCATAGATCTAGTCCTTCGCCAGTTTGACACTCCAGAGGTTTTGAAGAGTTGTGTTGTGAAAAGCTCTAAAGTCTGGAGTGCAGAGTAAACAATGACCGTTGATTTGGGGCGGATGACAACCGTTCGATTTGTTAATTCAGAGTTCGTGCATTCGAAGGAATTGCATGTTAGAGCGGGTAAAAATATTGAAGCCCAGAGTCCCGGAATATCTGTGAGTCTTGGATCTCGGTGCGTATTGTGAATCATTGATCCCCGTCGTTGTTCAACTGTTCATAAATTCAGCGTCCGGGAGGATCGTAGGGTGTTGTTGTTGGAATTCTCAAAGCTCAGATCTCCAAAGTGTCGGAGTTCCAGCCATTTAAAGGTTTAGCCTATGGTTTTGGCCCGAGGTCACGTGGAATTCTTCGTTGAAGTGATAAGAGCCTCACAAACTTGAATTTACGTGCATGAAGAAGAGTAAAGGCACATGGTAGAGAGTTTCATGGGCTCAGCAAGACCCCGAGAGATAATTCAACTCCTTAGTGTGAACGATCCTTAGACCGGGAGGTCATGCGAGCCCCAGGAGGTGGTGGGTGTTTTCATCAAGTGGTATCAAAGTGGGATTATGTTTGTAGACAACAAACAGAGAGAAGAATTGGAAAAATAGAAAATGGCTACTGAAGGCCATAGACAAGGTCCAAGAGGAGACCACAAGTAGATGAGAAAAGAGGAGATGGATAAAGAGCTCAATGAGACCAGAGAGGAGCTCAAAAGATTAATGTTGCAATGACAAAGAATGAAACAAGGAAGGTGGAGGTATGAGTGGCCCATGAAGGGGAAGGTGAAGTGGCCTATTCAGCAGTTGATTGCTAGGAAGCAGAAGCAGATGTTGAAGAGGTGGCTAAGGCAAGTGGAAAACCTCAGTGAAACAAAGGAGGAGATGGTTTACATATGTAAAACAAAACTTGGAGAGAGCATCGATGAGGAGGAAGAGAGATCAACTGAATATCTCATAGATTTTCAAGAGGGCAATAAGAAGAGATCAATCGAAGATGTCGTAGACTGCCAGGAGGGAAGAAATAAAAATTCAATTTTCCAAGTGGGCAAAGAGGAGGTGAGATTATATGAGAGTTTCGATAACTCAGAGGAGAGTTCAAATCTACAAGGAGTGTTGACAAGAGAGGAGGAAGAGGTAGGAGAGAAGCCTCATCCGCATGAAGATTCAAGTGGGGTTGCAGACCATGTGAATGAATATGATGAGAAGTTAAATACTTCAAATATTGAGGAGGAAGATCAGAGGTGCAATCTAATCATTGGGGGAATCAGTATATTCATGCCTAGTAGCCCAGCAAAGGCCAATGCAGGTGTTTCACATGAGGAAGTGATGTAGGAGGCATCTAGGGAAGAGGCTATGGGGACAAATGTTTTTAAAACTAACAATGCATGTGTTGCAGGTGTAGGAGAAAGAAGACAACCAACATAGACTATCATGGAGGAGGAAGACGGAGAAACAACTTTCCAAATTTTGGAGGGAAGAGAGGACCTTAACCATGTTTTGATGGTAGGGGAGATCAGAGTATCTCTTGGAGAGGACCTAGAAAAAAATTCCAATGAAGATGTTTCTTGTAAGGAAGCTGTCAGACAACCCACAAGTTCTGTCATTTCATAAGATAGAAGGAGGAGGAAAGAAGAACATTCAATGGAATTGCTCATAAGTTGCAGAAAGGGATATGAACAGAGGACAACTGCAGAATTGGAACCTGCAACAGGAGAGAGAGCATACAACATGGATTTTGTTGATCTGTGTGGATAATTGGAAGCCATGGGAGAAAGAGTAATAACCCAAAGTAGGCTCATCCAACATGTCAAGTTGGAGATTTATGAAGAGAAGGAGACGCAATAGAGCAAACTGCAAGAGAGAAGCCAACCCATGGACAAGATGGACAGGGAGATAGAGGAGATAAGAAGGCCAATGTTGAAGTCAACAAAAGAGATAGTGAACAACAGGTGGAGACTGACAAGGGGAGACTGCAGTGGAAAAATACATGAATCCCTACAACATAAAATCTGGAAACCAAGAGGAGAGTTTGCAACAACAACAAGAAAACATAAAAGAAAAGGAGCACATGGACAACTCTAGAGTGAAGTTTGGGACCCAGGAGGATCTAGCACAACAACAACAGAGGAGCCATGAGCAAGAGCTCATGATTTTGTCAGCATTGGAGTATGATGCAGGAGCATCGCCATCAACATTCAATGAGGAAACGTGGAGGACAAATCAACATCCAACACATGCATTCAAATTGGTTTTTTATTGTAAGGATAGCACGTCACTTTAATGTTTTGAAAATATTGTAATTAAAGGCTTGTAATATTTTGAGGCATGAGCCATTGTAAATAATCCAGGAGATTGTAATTTCTTTAATGCCCAAAGGATTGTACAGATTTGGAGAATCGAGTCATATCCATATTGTAAATGTTTTTTTATTTGTAATAAGCTTAGTGGTAGAATTCTTTAATTATGATGTGAAAGCACTATAGTAGTTGGAAGGAAGGCGCTAGAATCCCCTCCATGTATAAATGTATGTAATCTATGCCCAAAAGAGGTTGTTGAAGATTATTGTAATTGTTGTTGAAGCTTATTGTGAGTGCTTCCAAAGAGAGAAGCTGAGAGTTGCAAGAACACTTTGTAAATGTTTTGTTGGAGGAATATAATAGAGGAGATTTATTTAAAATGTCTGATTTTTCTTATCTCTAAGTTAATTGGGTAATGTCATGTTATCTATTTTCTGTGTTTATATGCATGTGTGTGTATTTCATGGTTAAATGAATGAACCTATAATTTTCTATAAGTTTCAATTATTTCTCTTTTGAAATCCTAGTGCAAGGAGTGCACAGTGGCCACGCAATGAGTGTGAAGGAAGATTCATTTTTAGACTCGATATCTCAGGAGAGATAGAGTGAATTTCATAGAGTGAGTGCAAGGAGTGCACATATACTCGACTAAGTATAAAAGATCGAAGGTAAGACCCGTGCAAGGTGTGCACATAGCCAAAACTTTGTAAAGTGTTGAAAAAGTGTCAAGGTGAGCAAGCGCAAGGAGTGCGCGAGAGATTTTCTAAGTGTCAAGCTCAGGAGAAGTAACACAAGGTGTGCGCCCAAGCCTAAGTCCTTTGAAGTTGATAAAGCTCAGGAAGGTTAGCAAGATTTAACTCTCGAAAGAAAAAATTCATTTTGTTTAGAGGACGAGCAAACAAGATCCATTCAGAAGGAGAAGAGGTTTTCATAACCGTCATATTTGGGAAAGGTGCGCAGGTGATAACCCTTGAAGTCCTTCGGACTTTGCGAATCCAAAATTTTTAGGGTGTGTACTGTGGAGGAGACGAATTTCTCGAAGTCCCGGGATCCGAAGTAAATCTAGGTCATTGGTTGTGAGTACACGTGTCCACATATCAAGTGTGTTCGGAACTTAGCCACTCTAGAGAATTGGAGGTGAAGTTGCAAGAGCGAGCAAGAATCTAAAATCTATGAAACCCGAAGCAGATCCTGACCATTGGCGGCAGTGCCACGTGTCAGAAGATTCCAGCTATTCGAAAGTCTAGAAGTCTGGGAGAATGGAAGAGTAAAGTGTTAAGGTTTGAGAACTCCTGAAGGCCGGAGTAGATATCAATTGTCTATTGAGAGGGACGTGTGGACCGTAGATGTAGTCCTTCGCCAGTTCGGAACTCTATAGGTTTTGAAGAGTTGTGTCGTGAAAATCTTCGAATTCCGAAGTGCAAAATAAATAGTGATCATTGATCTGGAGTGGACGACAACCGTCCGATCTGCTAATTCAGAGTTCATGCATTCAGAGGAATTACATGTTGGAGAGGGTAAAACTCCCAAATCCCTGAGTCTTGAAATATCTTTGAGTCATGGATCTCGGTGCGTATTGTGAACCATTGATCCCCGTTGTTGTTCTGTTGTTCATAAATACAATGTTTGCAAGGATCGTAGGGTGTTTTTGTTGGAACTCCCGAACCCTTGAGCTCCAAAGTGTAGTAGTTCCCGCCATTTAAAGGTTTAGCCTATGGTTTTGGCCCAAGGTCACATGGACTTCTCCGTTGAAGTGAAAATACCCTCGCGAACTTGAATTTACGTGCAGGGAGAAGAGTAAAGGCCTGTGGTAGAGAGTTTTGAGGGCTCAAGAAGATCCCAAGAGCTAATCCATCTCCTTAGTGTGAACGATCCTTAGACTGGAGGTCGCGCGAGCCCCAAGAGGTGGTGTGGGTTTGCATCAGTATGTTGTTTCTGGGTTGAAGCTTTGGATGAATTTGCCGACACATTACTTCCCAATGGCCACTTAACTTGCAGTCGTGGCAAATTTTCTTGGTTCTACTGTATGGATTCCTTAACATCCTCCTCCACTCCATGTGCCTCTGAGTTCACTATTGGATTGGGGAAGTCTTGTTTCCATTTCTCCTTTAAAATACATTTGACTTGTGGCATGTCGCTTGCTTCTCCCATCAATATTCCACTTGATGGCCTTTCTTCCCACATAATGACCATACCTTTGAGTACCAACAATTGGTAGAACTATGGCCTCTCCTCCTACAACAATGACAAACAAGGGATGACATATTTGATGCAGGACTCTTAGTCTTCTTCTCCTTCTTTCCCTAATTTATTTCCTTGCTACTTCTTCTAAATGTTGGAGGAAGATGAGACTTTGAGATCTTCTCATCACCTAGTATATACCTACATAATATGCGATATATATATTTCTATATATAGTGGTATGTATATCAACACATATACCTAGTATATTCCTACATACTATGTCAATATATATTGGTATATATACTCAATATATATATATATATATATATATATATATATATATATATATATATATATATATATCAACACATATACCTAGTATATACCTACATAATATGTCGCTATATATACTAGTATATATACCAACATAATATGTCAGTATACATACTCGTATATATACTCCAACATATTATGTCGGTATATATGTCAACACAATATGTTAGTATATATATTGGTATATATACTAATATATATTGACACATATACATAGTATATATACTGACATATTTTTTTTTTGTTTTCTAGTTTGTCAATGACCTGCGGGACTAGCCTGTGGCTTGAAAAACCGCGACTCATGGGCATCTAAGTTGTCAAAATCACCCAAGGATCGCACCTGGTCTGAGCCACACCAACCCTTAACATGGTTGGATTTTTTGTCCCCACGGGTTTCAAACCAGTGACTTAACATCACAGGGTGCCTTAACAACACACTCCGTCATCAAATGTCCTACACCTCGGGGACTGCATATATATTGACATATTACTAACATAATATATATCTACCAACATAATGTGTCAGTTGATATATATTTGTATATATATCAACATAATATGTCAGTTGGTATATATACTAGTACATTTAATTATCAACCTATGAATGGTAAAGCTTGCAAAGTATCATGCAAAATATATGCAAGACTTGGAAATTAAATAACTAATTGGATAGTTTAATCATGACAATATCATCTATTTATAAATCCAATTCTATCTGACTGAAAAGAAAGAAACAACTAACTAACTAATGAGTTATACTCACGAGTTGTATATATGTCGATGTTTATGCTGTATACACTATATATGTTGATACATATACTAATATATATGTCAATATATACTAGTATATATGTCAATATATACTAATATTAAAAGTCGAATAGTAAACCTATTATTTTCCATTCAAAAATGCAATTAAGGGTATTGAAAATATTATATTAATATATAAATCTGCATATATGTCAACTTTGAATATATTAATGCAATCTTTCCAATACCCCTAAGTGCATTTTTGAAAGGAAAATAATAGGTTCACTATTTGACTTTGAATACTAATATATATATTGACATATATATTAGTATATATATCAACATATATATTATATACAATATACATATCAACATATATTAGTATATATGTTGGTATATATACTAGTATCTAATGTCACTATATATGTTGTATATATATTATATATGTCAGTGTATATATACTAACTAGTTTATATGTTAATATATATTTTAGTATAGATGTCAGTATTTATATATAGTATATATTTCAATATACATACATGTGTGTATGTGTTTGTGTGTTGGTTAATATATATGTTGGTATATATATTAATAATATACTAGACTTATGCACCTGATCGACTCCTTAACATCAACACAATTCTTATCTTGTTGGGTGAGGGTAGTTTCCAACTTAGGCCACATGGATTTCATGGATTGCTTTTCAAAATGCTTTCCCACATCTTGTTGAGAAAGTGGGCGAAATTTTTGCTAAAACAAGGAGGAACTTATAGGCCACATAAGGCAATCATAGTTAATGCATAGTATTAGTTATAGTGTAAGTCAATAAATGCAAAAAGATCCTTGAACTCCATGTAGTTTTTGTTTATTTATAAGTTGAGTAGTTAAAGTTTACTATGTCAAATCAGTCATCAAATTGATCATTAGTAAACCTATATAAAGTTAGTGTTGGAGAGATAAGGGATAAGAAATTTGTTTTTGACTTTTGTTTTGTTTAGTCTTTCCTACTCAAGAGTTTTCTTCTCCATTGATACATTGTGCACCGTGTAATCTTAAATGTTTTAATTAGTACAAATGCATATGACTTTCTATTCAATTTAATAGTATCATAAATACTTAGTGTTTTTTTTTTCTATTTGTGAAAATAAATTATAAAGTTTCAGAGTAGATTCTACGTTGTGAATGTTAAATTTTCCATGTTTTCATCTTCTTTATCATATCTCAAGCCTTTTTCATTCAAGATTCAATCAGTATTTTGAGCATATTACTTCAAAAGAACTATCATATGCAAAAGTTTGGTATTATGTTGTTTCTTTCCTTAGTATACATGAAGTTGCACATGCTGGTTAAACTTGTCTTTCACAACCCTACATTTTAATATCTTATTTTGTTTATTTTCCATTAATGTAATATAAGCTTTCATAAAAAATAAAAAAAAAACTTTTGTAATAAGATATTGATTGTTACATCTTTACTAATACATCTCAATCTTTGTTTTGGTGTTATCTCTCCTTCTATGAAAAAATATACTTACATCATAAATTTCATGGTTATTGAGAGTACTAATAACATAGTTACCAACTTAACAAGAACTCTACAGAGTTCTTGTTTTTTGGGGGGTCCAATTTTTTACCCCGTTTTTAAAAATGGTGCTACTAGTAGCACCTTATTTTCAATTTTTTCTATTCTTTTTTTAAATCAACGATATTTTTATTCATTTTTCCATCTTAAAAATATTTTTTACCATTTACTTTTTTGAAGTTATGATTTTTCATATAATTGTGTCTCCTTAATTAATTTATTGTTCCATACTTTTAAAATATAGTAGAAAACACCATTTTTAACACATTGTTTACCTTTACTTCAATATATAGAAAACAATTGTAGTTAAATAACACTATTTTTGAATATTTAGCAAAAAAATATAAATTTTATATCCATAGATAATAAAAAACTTATACATTTTGGTACTTATTTCTTTAAAATAGCATGTCAAATAAAGCATTTTTCTGGACATAATTGAACAAAAAAATTCAAAATTTTATAAAAAAATTATCATTTTCTTTCATATTTTTATACATTTGAAGTAAAACAATGACAACATTTAATAAAATTTTCCAATGTATAGTGAATCACATACAAATAAAATGAAAAAGAAAACAATAAAAAGATTCATCACAAAACAACAATAAATACATATTCATTCTTATTTTAAAATTTGAAAGTCAAAACATTACAGTTATAGCTCATCAAAAATTTGCAAAATTGAACATCGTCTTCAAGGGAATCTAAAACTAATCAACAATATCATATATCCCAAATTCATCATTCTCAACAGACACATTATCATCTTCTTCGACATGATTTTGTGCTTCCATTGTGTCATTTTTTTCTTCCATTAGCTCTTTGATATCTGCAAATTCTCCAAAGTGATCATTTCCATTCATTCCTGCTAATGGTACTTCAGGTTCCTTTGACTTTCCACCTTTGATTCACTAAAATCTCCTTTCCTCAAGCCAACTTCTTGCATTTCATCTGGAAGAGTTGGAATAACGTTAATTCTTTGTTGAATAAAATTGCATTGCATTGGGTCACTTTCAATGGCTATGCAATTCCTTCATTTCTATAAGTAACACGCTAATGTTGTACCTGATCACCAAATACAAAATAAATAATGAAGTTAAATACTGTAAAAAGACATAAATTAAAAATAATATAAGATTGAAGTATGATTTCATAAATATTATATCATAATTCTTACCTTAACCCAAGAACAAATCCAAAACCCAATATGCTTTATTTGAAAATTCATCTATAAGATAATTAATTAATGCTTGTGGATTTTGATAAATGTTAAAGTTATCTCTCCTTTCAAATCATTTTCCTGATATGTTAGTTTTCTAACCACAACATTGTATACCAATACACTACTAGAAGTCTCTCCATCCTTTACATTGACAAGAATAGAATTATAAGAATTATCGTTTGTCCAGGTTGCAAGATGTATACTCTCAAAATCATGTTTAAATGATTCTCTATTGAAGCTATGAATATTATGCTTGTTCCTGTAACATAAATAAGTGCAAATTCAATTAACTTGTGAATTATTAAAAAAAAATTCTAATCTTAATTGCTAAACATACACTTTCAATATCTTACCAAATAGATTGCATCATTGTCTTTTTGTTTCCCTTGACGCTTGATTGTACTAATCCTTGTTGTGTGTCTGAATGAAATACCATAAATGTCCAAAATGGTGATGTTGTGACTTCCATAAATCCCATAACCACTTTATTGAAAGCTTGGTAATTATAAGGCCCATTATCATATCCAATCTTTTGGATATTATAACCATGATGGATATCCACAATAACTAGAGAGTATTTTTTAGGAACAATATTTGCAAGTTGTTCACAATCACCTAACATCACTTTATATTGAATAGTGTCGAGCCCATTCCAAATTTAATGATCAAGGGTTTCATCAAGTTCAACAGTTTGAACACGTCTCCTTCTTTCTCTTTCAAACTTGGCTTTTTGACTAAAACTTTCGAAGGTTTCAGGTACTCCATCTGCATTCTTCTTTGGCATCTTTGATTAAACAAACAAACATATAGTTATATATCTATACCTATTAAAATAGAAATAAATTGACTTATAAACAAATAATATGAATGTAATAAATCATCATACATTTATGAATGCACCAAAAAATTGTTTCAATATTGTTGTAGAGCTTGAATCTAGATAGTTGAGTTTAACATCATACAAACTTTCTTCATTCAACATATTGACCATTTCCTCTTGTATTCTCATATACACCTTGTGATTAAATAAACAAAAATTAATGTTATAATGATATATATAATAAAATACTTAGAACATTGATATATTAAACTGAAAAAATCATTTTTCTTGTCCTAACATAAATAAAAATAATCAACAAAATCACTTTTTAAATTCATCACACATTTCTTCCATTGACAATTCTCCCAACCTTACACGTGATAATATCGCTATGATAAGTTTCTCATCCTTCACTCCTTGTATTGTTATCCAAGGTGCTATAGTCATATCATCTCAAAGAATTTTTTTTATTTCAGAGCCTGTCTTACTTGTGCCACATATCAATGGTTTAGCCTTCTTAACTCTCTGATTTTTTATACTAATATTTTCCCATAGGGTGAAGATCTCATCTATCAAATCCCATACCTATATAGTTCTAAATTCCAATTGAAAATAACTATCCACATCTCTAAATACATCACTTCCTTTGCGATTTTTTTCTTTTGTATTTTCATCATCAAGTGGGAATCATATTTCCATACAACATTACTTCTGAAACTTGGCATCAACATTTGATCTATCCCCATGACATATTTCATAAAAATCATTATGGATAAGTCTCACCCTTTGAATGAAATTCATGGAAATTATGTACTCATTGTCTGTGTTACGATCCCATGCCAATAAATTTGCTTATGAATCTGTTAAACCAACATAAATTATGCATTTGACCATCTCAAAAAGAGAATTATTGGGATATTCTTGCATCAATTCACTTCTAGCCTCTGCAGAATGATTTCCTCCAATCACATAATATTTTTAGTCAAAACATTTTGATCTATCAAATTTTTTCCTCGTATGAACTTCCATTGGGTCAACAAGAACTAGGTAGTCAACCACATGTGCATATGGATTGTACCTAATCAATGATTTCAAATTGTGAATAGGCAAGTGATGCAGTTTTCTAATTTGATATTTTTCTTGCCCTTATGTGGGTTTATAAAGTTGTTTCACATTTAACTGAAATGTATGGTCATCATCAACTAAGTTCGCCATCCTCAATCTATTTCAAATGACATTTTGTGTTGTTTTCATAACACCATCCTCTAGATCAACACCTGGTGTTATTATTTCTCTGCTACCTTTAGGACTTTCACTATAATAATAAGAGCTAATGATGGCTTCTTGAACATCATCAAGAACATTTTATTTCTTCCTCTTATGATTTAAATGGGTTTCATCTAAATCAACGATTTCTTCATAATCAATAGGAATGGACTCATCATCGACCATCACTCTTTTGCATTTATCTTGTTTATTCTTTTTACAAGAAGGAGCGATAACCTCATTGAGACTAATCTCAATAAAATATTCATTTGGAATTTCCTCATTTTCAAATGTAACCCTTTTAAGATTTCTAGAATGAGTACTTTTCTTTCATCTTTCATGTTCTTCTCTGTCTACTCTTGTAGCTTCAATCTCCCTTATTTTTTGTTTCTTTTTCCTTCCTTCTTGTGTCTTTTCAATATGGAAAGCGTTGATGACATCCATGATATTATTCTTTGTAGAGTAAATCCCCACTAACATATGTGAAAGTTGTTCAGCAAAATCCTGTAAAAATAAAATATAACATTTTTATGTTAAATAAAATTAAAAAATTACCATGATACTAAAAATAATAAATGATACAAAAATAAAAATAAAAAAACTTACATTCTCTTTCTCAATGGCATCAACGATGGATGCACATAATTATGAAAAACATTCATTCTTGTTATAATTGCTCAATTTGAAACAATATCTAATCTTGATATAAGTTCTACCTTGTTTGACGAGTGCATAAACAATATATGTGGTTGGCACCAAACATATGTCTCATAACAAGCCAAGTGCCTGATAATTTCCTTGCAGATGTTCTAATTCAACAAAATACATATATATATGATCTTCAGTGTTTCCTTGCTTATATTTAAGAAACCAAGAATATTCCAGTTTGTTTTCACCTTCCACATATTTTTACTCTCTAATATTCTTCATTGCCCTTGACAGCTCATGTGTTATGCTATCAATTTGTTTCCTGTCATTCATGGAGATTCCAGTTGCAATTTTGGATGCCATTATTGTATGTCGTGATCTAGATATATTCATAGACAATCTATTTCCTACCATTTTTCTTAGAGGAAAATAAAATTATGCCTTTTACATTATAATAAACTAAAAACAAAAAAATGAATATGAGAACTAATTTAAAAAAAATAATATTTTTTTTTACCTATGGGTTATTAGGTCGACGTTGAGACCAAGCCTTGGCATCCGGGGGCTAAGCCCGATATTGCCCCAACCCTTACGTCCAAGCCCCAAAACTTGGTTGTGTGGGGGCTAGGGCAATGCCCGACATCACCCTAGCCCGACCATCCCCATGGCCAAGCCGTGGGAATGCCCATGGCTTGGTCACGAGGTTGGTCGATCTGGGGTGATGCCAAGCATCGCCCTAGTCCCCATTGTAGCCAAGGCACGGTCGCCTGGGGCCATGCAACCATGCCTTGGTCCCGGTGGGGACATCACCCAAACCCCCCCATGACCAATCCCTGAGCCCAACATTGCCCAAACCCCCCTGTGGCCAAGCCCCTGACATAGCCCAATAACCACCATAGGCCAAAACTAAAAAGAATTAAGTAAAAAACAATAAAATAAACTATTTTTTTACAAAATTATACCTAAATTTGTCTTTTTTTTTTCTTTTTTCTTTTTTCAAAAAATATTCAGAATTTTGTTAAAATTTCTTTGAAAAAAGTCTCAATTTTTTAAAAAAGTTGTCTTTTTATAATTTCCGCATGAAAAATTCTTATGTGATTCAAAGATGATCTATAGCTTGCTCCAAATCCTTTAACGAATACTATTGAAGATTTAATACAATTTAAAAAGATAAAACAAGATTGTGTATATATAACATAGATGATATAAATTATTGTTAGTATAACGAATGTGGGATAAATAAAAATGAAGAAGATTTTCTACATATATACCTAAAATTATATGGATCATCGTTATGTTTAATGAATGTGGGATAAATAAAAAAA
>ML778625.1:79667-103088 GCA_009831015.1 Picea engelmannii
GATTTTAAAGGGAAACAATCATTCTGCGAGTTATAAAAATGTCATTGGGAAGGTGAGCATTTATATCATTCTATGTTCTTAGTGATAAGTGAGGAGTTTCAAGGTACCGATAAAGATTTCCAAGGCACCAATGAATATGATGAAGAATTTCTCTCAAGTGGAAATTTTAAAAGCAGTGAAGATGATTATGAAAATGGTGGACACTCTTTCCCAAGTGGGGAATTTAAATACAACAATGTTGGTGATGATGAATTTCCTCCAAGTAAGGATTTTGAAGGTATTGATGAAGATTTTCCTCCAAGTGAGGATTTCCAAGGAATGAATGAGGATGATGAAGACTTCCCCCCAAGTGGGGATTTTAAAAGTAGTGATGATGATTATGGCAATGGTGGACAGTCTTTCCTGAATGAGGAATTTAAAGGAAGCAATCTTGGTGATGATGATTTTCCTCCAAGAGAAGATTTTCAAGGTACCGATGAGGATGATGAAGATTTTCCTCCAAGTGAGGATTTTCAAGCCAGTAATGAGGATGATGAAGAATTTCTCTCAAGTGGGGATTTTCAAAATAGTGAAGATGATTATGCCATTGGTGGAAACTCTTTCCCGAGTGAGAAATTAAAAGGCAACAATGTTGATGATGATGATTTTTCTCCAAGTGAGGATTTTCAAGATACAGATGAAGATTTTCAAGGCACTAAGCAGGATGATGAAAAAATTCCCTCAAGTGGAGATTTTGAAAGTAGTGAAGATGATTATGTCAATGGTGGACACAATTTTGATAATGATTTTCCTCCAAATGAGGATTTTCAAGATATGAATGACGATGATGAAAATTTTCTACAAGTGAGAATCTTGATGGCATTGATAGTCTTATGGGTGATGATGATTTTCCTTCAAGTGAATATTTTCATGGAAGATCCATCAACGAGATTATCAATGAACATGATGGACCTAGGAATGAAGATAATGTTCTCAATCATTTAGCTCCAACAAATCAAGGTAATTGACATTCTCTTATTCAGTCTCCTGACAATGTTTTCCTTGATATTCCTTCTGGTGATGAGAAAAATCCTTCTAGTGAGGATGATGAAATAGTGGATACATTGCAAAAAAACATTGTGTCTAGGACTAGGACTAGACATTTTTATATCAATCCAAATCATTCTAGTTATACAAGGTCTAGGAAAGAATTTATCACTAAATCAATTTCCATAAGTAAATTGATTTCAATTGAATGTTGTCAAAAGAATTGTTTGAAAATCATGGACTACATGTATTCCTTGAATAAAATAAAGAAATTTTTTTCAATGAATAAGAACATGCAAAATTCATATTTGATGGCATGCATGATATCCACCAAGAAAGGATATGATTATCGTATTGAGAATATTTTACTTTGCAGAAAGGCATTCAAAACAATTCATTCAATTGGTAATATTAGTCTATCAAGAATCCAGACAAGGTTGGAAAATGATCCTTCATTTTATTCAATGGTACATCGTGGACAAGAGAGTGGACCATTGACAAACACTACATTGTCATAGATGCACGATTTCTTTTTGAAACATGGAGAGTGTATGCCAGATAGAGACACAATACATATTCCAGATAATTTCTGAAGGAGGGAAATATATAACTTGTACGAAGGATATGTTGAAGGTGTTGAAGGAAATGGTAATTTTATTACATATGCATATTTTACAAGAATATGGAAGAAACAATTCAACAATGTACGTATTCCTAGGAAGTCAAGGATGGGGATTTGCAGTATATGTGTTACTCTTAAATCAAGAAAAGATAAATCTAAAGGGGCAGAAAGAGGTATGTATTTACTATTTTTATTTTTTTTAATTGGATAGTTATCAACTATGAAAACATATGATCAATATTTTAATTTTATGTCATGTGATATTCCATAGTCAAAGCATTTCAAGAACATCAGAATCAACAATAAAGTGAAAGGAAAAAGTTATACAAACATCGAAAGAAGTGTTATGATGCTCTAAACAAATATTTAGGTATGATAATTGATTGCATGGAGAAGAAAATACTTCTACCACATTTTTTCCGTACACCAAAAAATTTACAGGAAGAGAATTTCATTCAGTTTCACTTGGTTGGTTGTATGGTTTTCAATGGAAAAATGTGTCCAAGGGTTTATTTCACAGCTCCAAATATTCATAATGATGCAAATATGACCATCACCATAATTCATCACGTGCTCACTCATTGGTCTAGGAATCTTCCTCAAGTTCTCTATCTATAGTTGGACAACACTAGTCGTGAAAATAAAAATCAAATTGTGCTTGGATATCTAAGCATGCTTGTTGAACTGAGAATATTTCAAAAAGTGAAAGTTGGTTTCCTTATTGTTGGACACACTCATGATCATATTGATCAAATGTTCAATCATTTTTCAGTAAAGTTGAAGAGGAAAAATGTTGGAAGCCTACCATCATTGATTGAATGTATTAAGAAAACATAGATTCCAGAGTCTATTTTTTATATATTAAAAGAAACTGTTGACATGTGAATATTTATTCAGGGATCGCATCGTGAATAAAAATGTATTGAGCAGCTTAATGACATTATCTTCCAACATCAATTTTGTTTCAAAAAAGTTAATGGGAAAACACTTATATGGGGAAAGAAATATTCAACTACTGCAGAATGAGGGCCTTAATCAGGGTTAGCATTTTTTTAAGTTCATTCCAGATCGTCCAATATTTGCATCAAAGTTATTATTTTTACAATCAGTTACTGAAATCCAAACGCACAGAGGCATAATAGAGATGTATATTATTCTGAATGCCTAGATTTTTTTTTTTAAAAGTCCATTAATGATACATATGAGTACTTTGATCTTGTTGATTCTTTTTGGTGCAAGTATTTTTTCAATAGTTAAAGTGACATAATTTCAAGCTCAACAAATGAAGATACATTATTGAGGACTTCATTTCATTGGCCACAAAATATGCCAAATGAATCTGAAGAAACAAACATTGTTGAACAACAAGAATCTCAAGGTGATATTGAGTTTACACAAGCATAGGAAAGAGAAATGTATATTGGTTCATGAAGGTCACATGGACAACGTGAAGCCATGAAAGACCTTTACAGGGGTTCAGTACAAAATATTAAGGAGGATAGCATGATTGTAGTCTTAGCAACTAAAGGTCCACATGGTTATCCATTCTAGACTGCAAAGGTTATAAAGATTGAGAAACAAAATGATGATGTCATTGCAATTGAAGTGCATTGGTATGCAACAAGTACACACCCATTCCAGGATACTGGTGCAGTTCGTAGGCAGATGTGTTCAGTGTGTTGGGCAAGGGAAGGCCATCACGTCTGGAAACAAATGAGACAACATACCATTTACATAGGTCATGATTAAAGGCCAGTTGTTTCTGAGCTGGAGGACAAGAAGAAGAAATGTCTCTGCCAGCAGGGGAAGAGACAGAGAAGATGCGAATGAAACTCTTCAAATTTTACATATTGTAATATTTACTTTTTTTGAATTATGAGAATTCCAACCGCTTAGGGTTGAGATCATTTTTTTATAAATATATTGTTTGAAAATTTAGCACATGCTGCTTCTTGCCGGATGTAATAGGAAAAACTCTCATTTTGTGAGAATTAATACAAGTGCAGGCGGAGATTCCAATTTTTGTGCAGTTTGAATTATGTTTTTCTCCTATATCTCATATTTCTAGTTTCTTTATGTCATTCCTTGATAAGTGAGTGGTTGCAATTTAGTACTACTCCTACTGTGGTCACATTTTATCGGTTGTTTAATAAGAAAACAATTTTTCCTCTGTATTTGCTATAAGTAAATACAAGACTTGTGAGCTACTTGGATTATTGTATACCATATCCTTTCAAAGGTGCATTCTTTATTTTCTTCTATTGTGAACAAGGTAAGATTCATCTCGCATTGATGCCTCATTTCGTTTAACAGTTTTGTAAGTTTCTCTCACATCATTTGATTTTATATATTGAATCAGACGACAAATTACGACCTTTGTCATGTTCTGTCATTATTTTCATTTGAGGATTAATTCTTATATAACTAAAAGAAGAAAAATCACTTTTCAAAAACTTTCATTTATATTCATGATGCCTTGACATTACCCTTTGAGCCTTAAGAGTAATCTCAGGAACAACAGTATGCATGTTGAAGAGCATATCGATGGCTCATGCATGTTGTAGATCCTGTGCTTGTGTGTGGCAGATATGTTCAATGTTTTGGCACAAAGAACTCGGTCCAATTTCTAAGGATAGATATATAGTGCTCATTGCTTTTATTTTTTTAATGGATTTACTATTAAAAAATTTTCCTTGGAGTCTTGGTTGTTGCTTCTTTTTCTGGATTTAACACCTCTTCTCATTGGCATGCTTCGGTAGTCTCATAGTTCTTCGATATTCTGCTTGCTTAGGTAATTTGTTCTAAAATGGAGCATCTAACAATTATATGACAATGCATTGTGTCGATCCATCAGGCTTTTATGGAAACAAAAAATGAATTTTAGACAGTTTCAAACCAACGTTCAATTCTATTTGTAATGCAGATAGAACATAGAAATACCAAATCACAATGTTGCAGGAAGATCATCATTCTTGTTTCTAGACATGCAATTATTAATCTTTAATGCTAACAACCCATAATGCAAGAAGTTTAATACTTAAGTTAATATGTTACAGTCATGGAAGAATGTATCAAGAACACACTTACTCCCACAAGTTGCAATAAAATCTAATCTTCAACAAAGCATTTGATGAAAATTACTAGAAAATGATGGTTTTGCAACAATGGGACTTGTTTGAAACCAATTCCCRCTTACAAAAATTTCCCTCTACCTTTCTATTTTCCCACTCTTTWWTCCCATGTAGTTTCTCTTTCTAGTTACTTAAGTCATTTTTTYTGAAAATGTCTTGTTGTGCGGGTTGGTGGATTCACGTGTTTCGACTGAGCGCTTCCCCTTTGTCTAAATTGCACTTTCCACTGTTCCATGAACTGCAAAAAACACTCCGGCTTCTGCGATATGCAWATTTACTTCTAGACTCCCACATCATCCCCTCTTCGGTGTTACACATTTTGCATTGGAATGTTCCGATATATATAATTTGATAGTCGGGGCCTTACGTCTCCCCAGGAACCCATCACCCTATTTGGAAGCCCGTTTGACCACTTTCCACACTTGGCCATTTCTTGACATCTCTTTCGCAGATCGTCAAGTTCGCGGGTTCATGAAATTTCAAATTTCTAGTTGTTGTTTCTTGTGCCCGCTACCTTCAGATTTCTTTCCAACAGGAAATGGAATATCTATTGCAGATTTGAATATATTGGACCTTCTTTTCCCTCTATTATACTTGACCAAATTGTCATTTCTTTTTCCTCTCTACTCTCTCTTTCTCATTACTTTGTCATTTTTTCCGAAAATGTCTCAATGCGCGCGTTTGCATACTCACGTGTTCACATTTGCGCTTGTGTTTTTATATTGCGACTCCGGCCAACCACTAGCCATTCGATGCCTAGGCACTTTTCAGATCACGAATTCTCGGGCAGGCAGGCTCTATATTGCACTTCCATTGTTCAGTGGCATGAAAACAGCACTCAGACCTCCGTGATATACAAATTTACGGTTGCACTCCCACATCATACCCTCTTCTGTGATACACAGTCTGCACACGAAATTTCTAAGACCTGCAATTTGACTTTCAGCTCCTCATGTCTCATGGAGAACTATTGTCACCCCATTTTGAAGCCCCTGAGTCTGCTTTCCATATTTCTCCATTTCTTGGAATCTCTTTAGCACCTCCAATTCCATACCTACCCGAATTTTTTCACTTGTATATTCCCAAATAGGCGCACTGCACTTCCAGTGTTCCTTGACCTGCAAACATCTCCCCCCCCCGCTTCTGTGATATACAAATTGACTTTCGGACTCCTACATCAGCCCTCTTCCGTGTTACACAGTATGCACTCAAAATTTCTGATCAATACAATTTGTTCGTCCGGCCCTCATGTCTCCTCGAGAACCCTTTTCAGTCTATTTTGAAGCTCGTTTGATCGTTTTCCACGACCATTTCTTTCAATCTCTTTCACAGATCATTGGGTTGGCGGGTTTAGACAATTTTCAATTCCTAGTCATTGTTTTCTGTGTCAGCCACCTTCGCACTTCTTTCCAAGTATATGCAATAAGTATATAACTGCTCCAGAAACATGCAGAAAAGATCTTGCTAGGAAATGGAATATATATTACAGATGTGAATATATTATCCCTTCTTTTTCGTCTTCTATACTTAACCAAATTCTCGTTTCTCTTTTCCTTGTACTTTATCTTTCTCGTCACTTAGTCTTTTTTCCGAAAATGTCTAGCTGCGCGGATTAGCGGACTTGTGAGTTCACGACTCCTACATCAACCCCTATTCCATGTTACACAGTATGCACTCAAAAGTTTAGATCAATACAATTTTACCGTCAGGCCCTCATGTCTTCTCGAGAACCCTTGTCAGCTTCTTTTGAAGCCCGTCTTACCGCTTTCCATGGCCAATTCTTGCAATCTCTTTCGTGGATCGTCGGGTTGGCGGGTTCAAATAAATTCCAATTCCTAGTCATTGTTTGTTGTGCCCGCCACCTTCGCACTTCTTTCCAAGTATATGCAATAAGTATATAACTTCTCCAGAAATATGCAGAAAATATTTTGCCAGGAAATGGAATATCTATTACAGATGTGAATATTTTAGCCCTTATTTTCCGTCTTTTATACTTAACAAAATTCTCGTTTCTATTTTCCATGTACTTTATCTTTCTCATCACTTAGTCGTTTTTCCGAAAATGTCTAGATGCGTGGGTTGACGGACTTGCGAGTTCACGACTCCTACATCAACCTCTCTTCTGTGTTACACAGTTTGCACTCAAAATTTTCGATCAATACAATTTGACCGTCAGACCTTCATGTCTCCTCGGGAACACTTGTCAGCCTCTTTTGAAACCCGTCCGACCACTTTCCACGGCCATATCTTGCAATCTCTTTCGCGGATCATCAGGTTGGCGGGTTCAGACAATTTTCAATTCCTTGTCGTTGTTTTTTGTCCCTGCCACCTTCGCACTTATTTCCAAGTATATGCAATAAGTATATAACTTATCTAGAAATGTGCAGAAAAGATCTTATGAGAAAATGTAATATCTATTACAGATGTGAATATATTAGCCCTTGTTATCCATCTTCTATACTTAACCAAATTCTCGTTTCTCTTTTCCCTATACTTTATCTTTCTTGTCACTTAGTCATTTTTTCGAAAATGTCTAGTTGTGCGGGTTGGCGGACTTGCGGGTTCACTTTTACACTCGTGATTTTGTATCATGTCTCCGACCGACCGCATCCCCATTCCATACCCAACCACTTCTCCCACCGTGGATTCTCGGGTAGGTGGACTCTAGATTGCACTTCTATTGTTTTGTGACCTGCAAATAGTACATTGACTTCTGCGATATAAATATTTACAACCAAACTCACATCATACCGTATTCCGTATTACATTCTACCTATCATGCCCTCTTCCATGGTACACATTTTGCAATGAAAATTTCTGAGACATACAATTTGATCGTCGGGTCCTTACGTCTCCTATGAAACTATTGTCACCCCATTTTGAAGTTCATTCGCCCGCTTTCCATACTTCGTCATTTATTTGAATATCTTTCGCGCATCATCAGTTTGGCGGGTTCAAGACATATAATTCATAATAGTTGTTTCGTGTGCCCGCACTCTTTGAATTTAGCAATTAACAAGTACATACAAGATTTTATTTCTAAGTATGCAATTAGCAAGCGTTAATGCTAAACCAGGGTTTGAGGAGATCTCCTATTAATATGCATAAAACCAAAATTTTCAGATGGTTATATTATCCCTTCCGAGTGTTAATTTCAAACATCATGGAATGTCATTTCTGCGTCGTCTGGTTGGTCCGTTCATGAAATCTTCAATCCTCAATTCTGAAAACGAGTCTGACCGACCGTTTCCCTATTCCATACTTAGCCACTTTCCCGGAATTCCGCAAATATACAAACCGACCGTTGAACTGCACTATCATGCTCTCTTTCGTTTTACACGTTTTGCAATAAAAAATTATGATACATAGAATTTGACCGTTGGACACTCGCCTCTCCTGAGTATTCTCCATAACCCTATTTTGAATCTCGTCCGACCGCTTTTCAGACCTTTCCATTCTTTCCTTTCTCTTCCTCGTCTCTGTGACCTTCACATTTGTCTATAATTCTTGTATCTAAATATGTAATTAGTGACCTTTAATTCTAACAGCTCATCGTGCAGGAACCGTATATATTGTCATTGATGGGCGAAAGGCTCGAGGAGATCTCCTATTAATACGCATTAAACCAAGATTTGTGGAGAGTTATATTATGCCTTCCGAGTATTGATTTTAAAATCATGAAATGTCGTTCGCACGTCGTCAGGTTGGCACGTTCACGAAACCTCCAATCCTTAATTGCTATTCGTTGTACCCGCCACCTTCACACTTCTAAATATGAAATAAGTAAGTTTTACTGCTAAAAAATCATCATGCAGCACCCATAGAGATTGTCATTAATGAGTGAAAGGCTTGAGTAGTTTTCCCATTCATAAGCATTGAACCAACATTTGCAGAGAGTTATATTATCGCCTCTAACTGTTCATTTCAACCATCATCTAGAGAAAACAAACGTTCTCATAAACCTATGGCATCAGCTCGACAACAGTTTTGTGGTGATACAGTGAACATATTTGGGCGCGAGGACCAGAACTTCCAGTGGTCCAGGGCATATTCTTATTACTCATCCCCTGTCGCCCAGAACAAATTAATTTGGACCTCTGGGATTTCTTGTGCAGGTTGTGTCCCTGAAGTTTTTGACTGTAAGGAGTTGGTCTCTTGGTGCACCAATAAATTTATTTCAGACCAAAGAATTATTCCACAACAAGACCGCTCTTTTGTTTCTTTGTCACCTCAGGTCTTCTGCCAAATGTTGCGATTGTCGAAGCCAACATTGACGTTCAAAGGAGATGATTGCAAACATTTCCTAAGAAAGCATAATAATGGGTTGGACCTCTTGGCCCAGTTCTTGGAAGACCCGATGTTAGTTCCTGAATATATCACAAGCTTGCAGATTAGTTCATTTGGAAATCCATACCGGGAAATTGCCTGGTTGTTTACAAGAATAACAGGACAGGAGTCCACAACAACTATTTCCGGGATGGCTCTTTATATTATGTATTTCATAGTCAATGAACAAGCCATTTTTTATTAGGGCAAGCTAATTTCCCATGAAATTTGTTCCCAATTGTCAAGATTAAAAAATGAGAAGCAATTTTATATGTCATCTTACTTGGTTTTGCAATAACACATTGTTGTCAGTTCCCAAAACTGTCTCTCTCCAAGAAGGTCCACTGGGTATTCGACCCGGTAACAATCTGGTACCAGTCCTTGTGGAAGCACAAGGCCTCCCATTTTTTTTATGAGGTTTTTAATGGCTTTGTGTCTGTTTTCAAAGTTTTGTTATTATGAGAAGATGCTCCCCACATATCTAACCAGGCAACCAGGTTTTTGGACAGAAAGGGGGAATTTGAACATATGGATAATTACACTGTGATGAGGATTTTTGGCTCCAGGGAAAAAACTGCTCTATTTCCATGTCACATTACGAACATAATGTTTGTTACAGAAGTAGCAATGAAATACAACTACTAGATGCATCTATTCCAAGAGCAGAGAAAAAAACAGTTCATTCCTCTGCCTTGGAAAGTCGAGGACTTCGTGTTGAAAAACGTCAACAAAATTGATGAAATCGCAGTGCATTTTAGAAACTTGAACCTAAGATATGCTGAAATCCTAAGAGGGTTCGACCCCAATAATTTTTTTTACAGCATTTACAAACGCTTGACTTCAGCAATTCTTTTTTCAAAAAACACCTGCCCGAAAACAAAGACACTGACGACAACACTCTTGTTTTTTATGTCGACGACCTAGACACACTGCAAAGCACCACTGAATTGTACAAGCAATAGGGACAAGGCCCCGGTGAGAAGAGTTTTCAATCACCGGATAACACTCCCAAAAGTACGACATCCCAGAGCATCGCTCCAACGGCCCACCACAGCAACAGAGCAACTCAGAGTTCTTCAAACAGAGGAGGATATAACAACCCTCCTCACCCTAAAATTGATAGTTCTCACAAGCTTCCAGTTGACAAGAAGAGAAAAAAAAATGTGGGACAAGCGGAACAACGCGAAATTGAGAGTGAGAACATGGAACTTGAGCCTGATCTGGATAGCGCATTCCACCACCTTGATCAGCCCAGAGACACGATCCAGCATAGTCGTCCAATGGACATATCTGATACCGAAAATTTTGATGAAGATGAATCCTTCGTGTTCCAGAGCGTTGTTTTTTACAGCGAGTCCAAAAAATTAATTATTGAAAAAAAGGATGTAAAAAATAAGAAAGGAAAATCTCGTTCAGAGGTTAACCTTGCGAAAATGTGATCGTCCCAGATCTGTCAACTTCACATAGCGACCAGATATGCTCTTGATGATTCCATTGGAAGCATTGAGGCCGAGAATGCCAGACTGAAGGGTCGGGTCAAGGAATTGGAAGAAGCTTTGATTCCTATTCCATTGCTTGCCAATCCTTTGGCAATAGCCATGCGTGCCACCCCTGCAACTAAGTTAAAAGGATCCTCTAGCCTCCTCGCATCGTGTAGAGGATATGTGGAGAATATTATCAAGAAAAGAATGGAACTGATTACTAGGACGTGGAAAACATCACAAACCATAACTTCTCTTGGAACGAGAGAACATAATTTTCTCTAACATTTGCAGGCAGATTTAAAATATTAGGAACATTTCTATTTAGATAGGGTCCTTCCTTTTGGCACCATTGTCAACAACATGACAAAAACGAGAAGAAGACAACAAGATCTTCCATCCAAAAACCGGATTAGTCAATTAAATGCATGCTAGAAAGAAAAAGTGAAGAACCTACATCTCATTGTCTAGTCATGTGAACAAGCCATATCAAAGAAAAAAAAAATATTCACAAAGCTGACCATAATAGACTTAGCCGGAAGGACCAACCACTTCCAAGACCGTAACTTAATCGTCAATTCCTTTCCCTTAACTAAACAAGCCTTCGATAAACAGGTTGATATTTTTAAGGCGTTGTCTTTGGAAAAGTTTTACATCATCCTTGAATATGGTCAAGATGACGTCGACAACTGGCTAGTTGACTATTCGGTACAGAATGAGGAAATTGATCAGGCTCTGCGTAATCTTTCTATCGACTTCAACGAATTAGAAAATGAATTTTTCAACATAAAAATCTGGAATGAGATCAACGTCGCCCCAATGAGAAGCTACATTGAAGAATGGCTCGAAATGGTATTGAAGCAAGTAGTCGACGAAAGACAACAGACAGTTTCCACGATTCCAGTGGGCGTCAACGACATCAACGAATATGCATCAACAAGAAAATAGCAAAAGGAGTCATATGTACCGTCACTGTAAGCCTATACTGATCACATCCTGCTTTGTTTATCAACCCAGTTATTCCATTTTTTTAAATATAAATGTCTAGTAAAAAATGGATACCTTTCAATTTATTCTTTTCAGGTATTACACTCTATCATCGCCCACTTCTTCCTTCTACAGTCCTATTTCTTGTACACATTTCTCTTACGGTCTGCGGGAGCCCCAATCCTAGTCTATATGACAAACGCATTTAAATTTCCAGGAATATGTAACAGACAATATTATTTTTTGATATATTTCAAATAACACTGTTTTTAATCTCATTTTATATTTGTGTCATCATAATTTTTTATCTTCCACTATGCTTATGATCCGCGGAAGCCCCAATCTCAGTGTACATAACAAATGCATTTAAATTTCCAGGAATATGTAACTTTAGATTATATACTTTCAAAAAATAAATGGGACTGTAGAGGCCACGTGTCATTTATTGCATGGATACCACGTGTGCTTCATGTTGCTTGCCACATCTACGCTACAGTTTCCATCTGCCTTTGCAACTTTTTCTCATCCCTGTGCATTTATTCTCAATTCAACCCAGGAATATGTAACAAACAATATTATTTTTTGATATATTTCAAATAAAACTTTTTTTTATCTCCTTTTATATTTGTGTGATAATTTTGTATCTTCCACTATGCTTATGGTCCGCGGAAGCCCCAATTCCAGTTTATATGACAAATGCATTTAAATTTCCAGGAATATGTAACTTTAGATTATATACTCTCAAAAACTAAATGGCACTATAGAGGCCACGTGTCATTTACTGCATGGATACCACGTGTGCTTCATGCTGCTTGCCACATCTCCGTTGCAGTTTTCATCTGCGTCCGCAACTTTTTCCCATCCCTGTGCATTTATTCCCAATTCAACCCGATAGAGACTACACTGCCACGCATCACTTGTTTTAAGTGGTTTGGTTTTACTTGAATAATGATGATGAGCCATGGTTTTCCTTGAATAAGGGTGATGAGTCACTTTACATTTGGGAATATCAACAGTGACACTTATCCCCACTGCTAATTAACAATAGAGTTATGCCTATCTCCAATACTAATTGACAATTAAATTATGATAAATTCCCACCATTTAAAAAAATAAAAGAATTTCTATACCTTCTTACTCCAGTGTGACTCCTTAAATTAGATTGTATTAGATTATTATTAACAATTTAAAGTGATCACATTTGGATGTGTAGAATCTTACAAGGGGGCAAACTTAAAGAATATGCTCCTGAATCCCACTTTAAAGGAATTAGTTGAAGATGAACGACACTCGAAGATACAATCATATTGTTCATAAAATAGCCCACCAATTCCTCGATTCTCGCAATGAACATATATTAGATAACCAATACCTCAAACTCAACAAAGTTGACGTCTCCCATAAATTTACAACTCTCTAATGAAAAAAAAAATAGTTTGCCTTATTGATCCGTGATCATACGTTCTCATCAAATCTCGCCCTGGGATGTGAGGGAAATCCAATATACTGACAAAGGCGTCAAGGTTGTGACAGAGGATGGTTCAACTTACACTACAGAGAACGTCATTGTTTCTCTCGACGTGGGAGTTCTTCAAACCAAACTTATCAAGTTTAAACCTTATCTACCTGTATGTATTATAAGCGCTCTGATCATGGTATTAAGTTGTTAGATTAGTTTGTTTCATTTTCTGAGTTGTCTGAATTAATATGCAGCTATTGAAACCACTGTCCATATATAGATGGGATATGGCTATCTGATACAGATGGGATATGGTTATCTACTGTTAGATCTTTATGAAGTTGCCTTCTAAATTTTAGCTCACTGGACCTGCCACTAACTTCTTTATTTATGCTCATTAACGGAGAGGTTACTGCAATCTCTGGCAGGTATTTAGTCCATTTTGCCCAAAATTTAGGTGTCAAACTGAAAGGATAAAAGCCATAATAGGGGAAATTCAAGGATGGGCTTCTCCATATTTGTAAATGGATTTTCTAATAAAATTATCAATTAAATATTCAATAACATTAATCACTTTTAATCGAATTAATATATTTTAGCTAGTTTTATTTAAATGTTTTTTGGGGAAGGTTATAAAATCTATTATAATTTAATTCTCAAGGATGGTAGTTACTGGCCAAAATTAATATGGTTTGACTTATCATCATTATTCAAAAAAATTATGTCATTTGTAATAACCTACTAACAATGGGTGAGGGGTAGCCTTTCACTCTAAGGAGATGCCTAGAAGATGATCTCTTAGCTAATTAGAAGTGGTTTTAGGTCTTATGTCTTACTCCAATATCAAAGGCACTTTCAACATAGATAATTTTCCCAAAAACACCAATTTCCCTTGTAATAATGACAAAAGCTATCTCTAATCAAGTCATGTGCTTTTTAGTAACACTTAAGTTTAGTGGCATACATGAAACCAAATACTATCTCTATTCCAATCTAGCTTCTTTCCCTAAAAACACTTAATATACTCATAGAAATTGAATAATTTTTATTTCTATTTTGTTTTTTGCTTCTAAATTCTTTTGCAACATTTGGAAAACCATTAAGATGTTATAGAGCAACATCTTGACTACCAAACAAAAGTAGAAATAATGGGCCTTCTAAGAAAAATGTTGGGCTTACTCATTACTAGTAACACCTCAGCTTTTGATCCATATGAACTAGAATGTATTATGTAATTGTGACTTAGGTTGGTGAGTCGATAAAGTTGGAAAGGGGCCTAAGTGCTTAGGAAATATAATACTTCTATATAAACTCTCTTGGTTCAAGTATTTATATAAATCCTCTCTTGGGGTGATTGGAGGGTTAACCAATCACTCATTTTGGTTTTTCATTGATTGTTATTCATTCCATGGGGGCACATTCATTTGTTGCTCATTCTTTTGTTATCAAGTTCCACATTTTTGTTGATTAGTGTGTTGATTTGTGTGCTCTCAGTTAGGGCATGGAAATGAATAGCTAGAGGAGGAGCGCCATGGCTAGATGGATGTGAGAAATTGTTGATCATTTCAAGAGGGAATTGATGCTTGTGTGCATGAGATTGATGGTAGTCTAAAAGAATTGGTTGAGAATCCTTAGGATTGGAGCCCTAGAAGAAAAATGGAACATCCAATCCCTAGAAAAAGGGGTTCATTTTTTTGAGTTGTGCAGGTTGAAGGAAAAAATAGTTGGAAATTAAGATTGTTGTGTGATTGAGAAAACGTTAATCTTTTAACCAACTGCTATGTGCTTTAGATTTGGTTTGTGAATTCATATCCCTAGCTTGGGGTGAATATCCTTGCTTTGCAGCGAGTTGGTGAATAGTTCAATTAATGATAAGTGGTCATCGTGTTTTTTGGTATAGTTATTTATATTTCCCAGTGTATTATTATTATCTCTAAGATGATGAGTTTATGCTATGCCTGTTTGTTGTTAATGCTACTACATGACATGCTATTCATTTTTGTTATGGCTTAGCATGTTCTGGTTTAATTGCATAATTTGGATTCATGTTTCTTGCATAGGAAGGTTGGAACAAAATCCTATGAGTCCAAGATGGAGAAATTGGAAGTGCCCGGGCAATGGGTACTTTTCAGATTTGTGGTTAGCAAAACGTTTTGGATTTACTGTTCTGGGTGCATTAAGATGAGTATCAAAGCGAATAGTTTTTCGTTGTGTTGATGTCGAGTTTGCCTCCTACTAGTCTTCAGAGCTATTCTGCATAGATGTGGCTCGAATGGGTGGTTTGAATACGTCACATTCCTAGACGGGGAAAAGATCGATTCTTCAAGTGAACGTACTCCCACTGGTCAATAGTTGTATCCACACTTGAATTCGACAACCTGAAGGTTGTTAACAAAACTCAGTGGCTCATAAAAAATTATTCATTACTATACGCTATAGGTGTTAGAAACCAAATGGATAACAATGGCTGACAAGAATCAGTTGGCCCTATCTAATTCATTAAAGAACATACTACTGAGAAATATAACATTATTACCATAGTGCCTATTTGGTAGGTATGTCTATGCAGTCTATATCTTCTTTTTCTTGATTGATTGAATAGTATTTGATTGTTGATTATATATGTGACTAGGTATTGACATTGTCAATATGTTGTTGGATTGCATGAAGAAAGAAAAGGACGTTGCATCAATAAATCTCATGGAAAAACTCTAGTCAAAAACAAGTTCTTGTAAAACGGAGATTCAAAGGGCAAGTGTTAAACCTTTTATGCAGTATTGAGGTTCAATACATTCAGACACAATACGAAGAAAATAAAGGTTGTCATATTGATTATGAAAAACTAATAAATTTTATTGCAGTAGAGGGAGACCGTAAGAGAAGCTCGGATGACGAAGGTGCAGGTTTTGGAAGACACGCTTTCTCAAAAATGCAAAGCTCCATGAAAGAGTAGGTAACAAGAAGATAACCTTCGATATCGAGACCAATTGGTCAATGTGACGCTTTCTCAATTTCCTGGTGTTGCAACTTGCACTCCTAAATATAACTAGCATACCCTCAAAGTGGGGAAAGGAAAAGCCGAGAAAAAAAACGATAGCATATATAATGACCATAAAATTAAACATTTACTAATTCAGATTGTTGATAGGCTGGTGGTTGGTCAATGACTATGTTTATATATGGAGAACTCATAGCTAACTTTTCTTTGCAGAACTATTAGATCAACAGAAACGATTCCATCGAAGTCAGAGTAAGGAAGTTGGACTTGCTTCAAATCAATTTTCTTGACACTTATAAACTCAAACAAATTAAGAACTAAACCACAACCCAACGACCCAAATATACAATGACAGCGTTTAATTTGCATAGATTGCCTACTCAACTATTTTGTTAGCAGTGAATGTCAATTGAATTCTTGAGGAACAGTTGACACACATGGAAAATTTAAAAGAATATTTAATTGATTGTAGATTTTACACAACATATCTCATTTGAATCAATGGTTTCTAGCCTCTAATTGAGTTGAACTATAACCTATGAAATTGTCCAAGGACATAATGGTGACCCTTTCTCTTTACTCAAGTTGAAACACAATTTCAATTATGAGACAAGCACAGTTTGTGCCAGACTAGAATTTTATTCATTTCATTGTATTTTTTAGTTAATTCTATTTTTCTAGTCATTTCATTGTATTTTTTAGTTAATTCTATTTTTCTAGCAACCATGTTTTCCACCTACCTCTCACATGTATGCATTGACTACTTACAATTGTGACCAAAGAAACTTGTGAATTAATATTATTCATTGTTGACATGTTTTAGATACCCAACTTTTAATTAATCAAATATATAAATGATCGCTTTTCACATAGTATAAAAGAAATTCATTATTATTCAAACAGTTTGCTATGTAGTATTCAATGCTAATATACTTATATATACATAACACAATATATATACCATCTACAATAATAGTATCCAATGCTAATATGCTTAATATATACATTAAAATATATATATATACCACCTACAACAACATTAAATACTAAGTAGCAGAATATCTATATATTACTGTTTCTCAAACCTTCTTTCACCGCCGTACATCAATAACTATGGCCTACGAAGAAAACGGCTTAAATGAGATGGACATTTTCTTTTGAGAGTGTTGATGCCCTCGTGCATTCGTACAAGCTGCATTGAGAAAGACAAATTAGAATCCGATTCAATGGATGTGGGCATTCCCCACTTCATTCATTGACATTGCGATAAAGATATGCAATCCCATTCACAGGATGTCTTCCACTCTCATTTTTGAGTTATTTCTAATTGAATTAACGGTCACCACGTTCATGCACACAAGTTTCGACCGCCAGATGTTCCAACTGCTCGTACAGCTCAGAAATCGAGAGGAATGCAGAAGAGTTTATCTAAATTTCCAATTTTTATGAACAGATCGGCCTGAAGATTGACATTAAAAATCAAGTGTTCCAATGATTAATTAATAAAAATCAAAGATATTTTTGGGCAGTTTGTCACTAATACTTTTTATAACTATTTAACTATCTACATTTAATGGAATTAAAAACTTTAATAATTTTAAAGTCTAAGAAGGTATATATACTTTATTTCTCTGGATTTGAATYCCTTYTGGATTTGAACTTTRAACTTGTGACCTCTTAAAAAGAAACACATGTTTTTAACCATTAAAACCACTGAAATTGTATAYCTGTAAAAACTTGCATACTATAAAACATGACTATTTCTTGCCCCACAGTACTTGCATACTATAAAACATGACTATTTCTTCGCCCCATTGCATACTATAAAACATGACTATTTCTTCGCCCCACAGTAAAGAAGAAGAACCAAGTCACTGCAGAACAATTTAATTTAGGACTATGTCGACGCAATCCATCTGGACGAACCCAACAACAATGACTATCACAATCACCAGAATGTGGGCAAGACTCCCAAAACTTCCCAACCATTTTTGGGAGGACGAAATTTTTGAAAAGATGGGAAATGCCTCTCTGAGATACGTTATCGTGGACAGTAACAATGGAGGAAAGGACATTGTGATTACATGTGCCTGGCTTTGTGCAAAACTGGAGCTCAGCAAAGGCCTGCCAGACCGAATAATCATGGACCCGTATGGCTCACAGGGGTCCAGCCATTGGATTATAAGAATATAGCCTTCTGCTGTAGAATCTTCCATGTCACAGCATTTCACGGCAAACTGCCCAAAAATACAGGTTCTTTCAAAGTCCAAAGAAATACTCCCACTACCTAGTCAGCAGAAGAAGAAGGGTTCAAGAATGTTAAAAGAAGAAAGAAAATCTCCAGTTGGATTGGACCGCGCAGAATAACGAGAGAGATGAGAGTCGTAGAAGAGGTTAATCATGGGATAGCACAGCAAAATCCAATTCAGAGACTACTTTTTTCAAGGCCCCAAGTTAAGGCTTGGGTCACTCCTACAGGAGACAAACCAAACACAAAGAGGACAATAACGGAGAGAGCAAGACAGTCACAGAAAAGTTTAATCATGGGATACAATAGCAAAATCCAATTCAGAGATTACTCTGTCAAGGCCGCAAGTTAAGGCTTGGATCACTCTTGCAGGAGACAAATCAAACAGAAATAGGACTTCTGTAGAAGAAGACACCTGTCCCAAATCCCCTATGTTCACAAGCAGGCAATCAGACAGGGAACAAAACAAACCCAAAGAGGTATTACAAATATGGAGAGAAGGCACCTGTGCCATGTCCAGATGTAAAAAATAGCTAATTACTCATCTTTTCTAGATATTCTGAGATGTATTCATGTAAAAAAAAGCCAGTGAGACAGATTTCAGGTAGGGAATTAGTTGATTATCTAAACCAAACGCATAGCTGCGGGAGACTGTACAATACTTTGAATCTGTCGATACATGAAATTCCTTTTTCTTCTACAATATATATCAATATTGAGAGCTCCTACAAGATTTGAGTGCAGAGTGGGATACCCACTCTGCACTTAATTAATACAGTTAAAGAAAGAAATCATCTTACAATCTCACATGCGGATCCAGAGTGTGCCTGATCATCACGCAAAGAACATTTAGGGCTTCTGTGGCGACTAGTTGTGGGTTGCTTTGCCTTCAATCTAGACCAATATTCTGCAAAGAAACAAGCAATAAATATCCGGTTCATGTTAAAGCAGCCAAAAAGACCAACCAGAAAACATATTAAGCTTGAGCACTAATTCACTTTGGAGAGTGGAGATGAGATGATTACCACCTAATGGAGGAGGAACCCTAAAGCTAACAACATATACTACGTAATGGAGGAGGAACCCTAAATCTAACAACATATTCTCGCAATATATGCGTGTTCATGTGGGTACTCCAAACAATGTAGCGCTGCGGATTTTTAAGATCATCTACACCGGTATCGAATTGTTCACTGCGGGGATGAAACTGTTGTGAACCATGCCTGACCTGCTCCATATTCCCCATTATCACACGGCACAACACCATGTGTTGTTCTCCAATTTCGTCAACATCAGAGTATACTGCACTGCAAGGTGGTGATCATTCTTCGCAATGTTGCAATGCAGAATATCCAAGAAATACAGAGGTGGGGTAAAAGCAGCAATACAAACTATACTAAAACTGAATGAGACACAATTCAAGGCTTAAGTAGCTGTGCTATACCTTATATAGGCGCAATTTTTCAGGTGCAAGATAGACACCAATGCCATTAGCTGCGCCATGCTTAGGCGTTTTGGGGTGGCCAAAGCCGTGGAGTATAATGCCGGAAATGCCCTTGTTAGAGGTGCCATGCCAAGCATACCTCACGTTGGCATTACCATTGGCGGACTTTCTTGCAACATCCTCAGCATGCCTTCGGAATGTCTGCGATCGAGTCTGTCCTGACACAGTCCTGTAGATACCCACAACACTCGTTAATGCCGCAAGCGTACTAAACCCGTCTCGCACTGCAACAAACTCTCTGTCACTATCCTCCAATTTAATCATCAAATTGTTGCTGTTATTACTGCCAAAAACTGAGCCCGACTCCAATTCCGGAGAAGCGCTCGTGGAAGTTCCGGACTCGGAAATGCGAACGGAAGCAGCAGCAGTAGCAGTTCGGCATTCTGGAAATTGAGTATCATCACTTAGTTGAGAATGATATTCCCCTGGAACGCTATCACTAGAACCCTGTTCCAATGTACTCTCCGACTCAGACTCGACAACAGTGGGTTTTCCATTCTTATTAGTTGCTATTACTTCACATTCTCCAGTTCGCAAGGGTTTCCGAAGATCAACTTCGATGTCAAGAGAAGGATTCTCCTGGCAGCAAACCCTCGGAAAAAAGGATTTCCCGTGGATATCAATCCAAGCAATCCATCTGTGAGACCTGCGGAACAACCAAGTCATTGCAGAAAGAAGAACAGGACTATGTCGACGCCCCGCAGTAAAAGAAAAAAGGAAACGAAGGGATCCTCCCGGTCACAAGATTAATTCCCCCTTCCTTCTGTTGCCTCGTTTTCCCTCTACATGGTCCAGATCTCTGTCGGGCTTTGGATGAGCTTCCGAATGATGTAAATTTGAGGTCCCATGGCAGGCCGAGTCCATGTATTGATTTGGGTTTTTTCGATTTCTGGGGTTTTAGGATATGGATGGATCTCAGAACAGCGGCGGCAATGGGGTGCCTCCATTTCTCACCAAGACGTATGACATGGTATGGAAACCCAGGAATAACAGCTTCATTGTGGAACCCCCACGAAATTCACTCTTACTACTTCGCTCTTAGGAATTGCAAACGCAGAGTCGCACACGCTATGCCGATGGTTTTGAAGGGATATTCTGTTACGAATCTCTCCATGGATAGCACCACAAACCAAACCTTGAGACGGGTTCCCGGGCTTCGAAGTTCTGCAGCAGGAGGATGTTTGATGGCCCTTCAGCAATGAGAAACCGGATCTCCATTCCGCTTCCCCAGAAGATACCGTTTCCGTCTACCAGAGGAAGAGCCGTGGCTTCCCTCGGCCAAACAGAGATGAAGAGCGACGAATATAACAGGGCAATGCAGCGCCAGATGAGAAACCCATACGAATATCATCACGACCTAGGTTCGAACACGCGATCTGCTTCTCGTTGAATCCTAGTTGTTATTGTTTTAGGCTAAACCTGGTCTTGTGGATTCGCAGGAATGAATTACACTCGCATTACGCCCAATTTGATTGTGGGTTCACAGCCTCAGAATGCCGAAGACATCGACAGGATTAAAGAGGAAGAGGGAGTGACTGCTATCTTGAACTTACAGCAGGATAAGGACATTGAATACTGGGGGATTGATCTGGGTTCCATAGTCAAGCGGTGCCAGGAGTTTGGTATCCTGCCTATGAGGAGACCTGTGAGTATCAATCTATTACTTGAAAGATTTCGTTTTTTTTATATAGTTTGAAAGGCAGGGTCTTCCATTTCATGTAGGTAGCACAGGCTCTGGAGAGGATGGAGCAAGCCTGGAGCAAGCCTTGAGAAGGGATGCACTGACTGAAGCACTGTTGCAAAACAGAATGCGCAGATATAAGCTTAGGGTGGGACCTCCCCGCAGCGACGGCACATGCCGAACACTCTCTCTCTTCGCTCCACATGTCTTTATATCCGGAGGTATACGCACTACCGCGTATAACACATGGCTTCCTTCCATACGCCTTCGACAGACGACGAAAGTCGAGAGAAGAACCTCCCCTTAAAGAACGCCTTAGGCATAATAATTACGCCGAAAGGCGTACACCTATTGACAATGGGCAGATTTAATAGGGGTTTAGTGCTTAATAAGTTTTCCATGGACAGGATTAAATATGACTGTAATATTCTTTGTAGTCACACAAAATAAATGGCTATGATTTCAATCATTAACTTCCTAGCTATTATAAAGACATCCGTTTATGTGTTTACTTTTTTACATTTTCCTAATCATATTTAAAAATTACTTTGATAGCTGATTGATTGCCACCTAAGTGATTAACTCCCCTTAAAGAACGCCTTCGGCGTAATAATTACGTCGAAAGGCGTACACCTATTGACAATGGGCAAATTTAATAGGGGTTTAGTGCTTAATAAGTTTTCCATGACAATGGGCAGATTTAATAGGGGTTTAGTGCTTAATAAGTTTTCCATGGACAGGATTAAATATGGCTGGAATATTCTTAGTAGTCACACAAAATAAATGGCTATGATTTCAATCATTAACTTTCTAGCGATTATAAAGACATCCGTTTATGTGTTTACTTTTTTACATTTTCCTAATCATATTTAAAAATTACTTTGATAGCTGACTGATTGCCACCTAAGTGATTAACATAAATTAAAATAAATTAAAATATTAACACTAGATAAATGAAGCTCAACCGTTTATTTGTTAATCAATAATAAAATTTAATATATTATTTTAAGGATTATTTTCATCTTATCAACCTTTCGGCGTTGATCAGCAACAATTATGTGGTTGTGCTAGTAACTAGCACAACCACAATTACATGACTAATTAACGTTGAAAGGCATATTAAAACAAAATCAAATTCTAACGGATTTCGACCTGTCCGCGTCCCTAAACAGCCTGTCGTCGTCGATCGGCCTTTCTTGAATGTGCTTGATGCCGCCAACTGTTTAATCCGTATATTGGCACTGGATCTAACGGCGTTCGTTCATGTCGTGGTTTAACAACAAACTATGTATATTAATTCGCATGGAGTTTGGACACAATCACCGTCAAACACTCTGCTGGACAAATACGCGTCGTTTGATAAAGCAGCGGCCTTCTCTGGTCATATGATTTTGGAAGCATCAACAGTTATCAATAACGAACCTGGTAAATGGCTATCTTGAGAGTCGGGAGTAATTTTTAAATATGATTAGGTAAATGTAAAAAAGTAAACATATAAACGGATGTCTTTATAACAGCTCGGAAGTTAATGGATGAAATTAGAGCCATTCATTTATTGTGATGACTAAGAATATTCTAGGCATATTTAATCTAAACCTATTAAATGTGCCTATTGTCAATAGGTGTACGCCTTTCGGCGTAAAAATATTGTGTTTCAATCCGTACGTGTCTCGTCATTTCCAAGACTCCTCATCAATTCCAATGGGAGTGAGAGTTTTGAACCATTCATCAGTGAGGAAGACGAGCTTCTGTAATCCTAAAAAGTTAGTGTTTGGATTTTAATGTACATCATATTGCAGGGGTTCTCATGTGGGTTTAATGGTTAAGAATATGTGTTTCCTTTTAAAAGGTCACAAATTCAAATCCAGAAAGAGATAGGGTATGTATACCTCCGTTGGGTGGGAGGAGTATCCCTTGTCCCACAAACAAGAGTCTCCTACACCAATTTGATGTGGCTT
>ML778625.1:103188-118546 GCA_009831015.1 Picea engelmannii
CCAAAGATTTCCGCACTGTAATGCTAGCTTGGCTTGCGGGCTGTTCGCACCCCACGAATATTCCGCCTGCGGGAATTTTGAAAAGTTTGCACACGCGGAGGTCGGAGTAGTATTCCCCCGCACCCTAGCCGAGGAGAGACCTGCGAACCTCTTGAATCTTCGCACCTCACTCCCGTGGCTCTGATACCAAGATAAAATATATGAGGCAAACAAACACGGTGAGGCTACGCTCACTTCTTGATTATTAAACGAAGATGGATTACATCCTTATATAGGAAAAGACTCTCCCGAGTCGACTACATGCAAATCATAAGACAACTAGACAACTGACTATGAACTGAGAACTAACTCTTCTAACCGGCGCTTACAACTGGCGCTTATTACTGGAGTGAACAACTAGATAACATCTCCATTACTTCCAAGTATTCATGCCCCTATTTTTTCCCTTAAAAGTGAAACTCCTGAGGGAAGAATGCTCCTGAGTTAGCCTACTCCTATTCTATCATCTGTGAGTCACAACCATGATTAAACTTGAAGAGCTATTCTTAATTTCAAGTTGAATGGTATATATTATATATTCATTCAACCCTTTTAAGTTGAATTTCAATTGAGAATAGTAAACTAATAAACATTTTAAAAAAAATATTCTAAACAAAATATTGTCATTCCAATTATTTAAAATGTTAAGATTTAGTGAACAATCAATAGATAAGTTGGAATTTCAACAAAAAGTGATAATAAGCATAGTTTGTAATTTAAAATATAAAATTTTGATGGTTTATTAATACAAATCAGTGGAGGATTTTCAAAGTGTTAAAAATGACAATATAGAACTTTAGTCAATCCACAAAATCAAACATTTTTGTGAACACCAATATAAGAGAGAATCTAATGTGTGTATCCATATGATGCATGAGTACTACAACTTATATTCATATTTTGAGTATACCCAAACCCTTCTTCACCTTGGGAGTCATCTTCATTCTAGATCTAATTAAAAAAAAAAATTGTTGTACATCTTGAGTAATTTATTTTATTGAAGGGTGATATTTTTATCAAAATACAACAAAAGCGATGACCTCTAGGAACATGACAATCTAGCATGACTGCATCCATTTCTTATTATTTAAGTTAAGATGTTTATGATTTGGAGTGATGAAATCAAGTGTCACGAGATTTTCACCCACTCTGATACCACTCGATGAAAAACAATTCTAGGGACTCGATCCTCATACCTGTGAGTTCTTTGGCCCATCATGTCCATGGTAGCATCAACTTGAACTATCCTCATACTACCATGAAATCTACATCTCGTAGTCTCCTTCTCTAAATCACGAGCCATGAAGTTCATAGGAACTTCATCCTTTCATTTCAACATCGATCCCATCCATCCATGTAGGACCAAGTCCATGTGCTTATTTGTTTGGCGATAAGCCTTTTCTCCACACGACCATGCTACCACAGGGTTCAATTCCTTAAGTTTCAAGAACTTTCTCCAGTTCACGCCTCATAATCATTCGTTGGAACCCAAGGCTAAACTCATTACTAGGTTGGTGATCCCTACCTGCAACCACAACATACAACTTGCACCCATGTTCTGACCGATCTAATATAAATGGGTCGATCTGGTAGGTTATTGGACTACCAGCTCCATCGACTTCTCAGGTTATCAAATTCACAGGACATCGGACCACCCAACTCCAGTCTCCACTCTTTATCAATTTCGATTTGGTGAGTTGCTACCACTTCATCAGGGGGGTGATCGGCCACTCGAGTATTGGGTCATTGGGGCATCGATTTACAATTGTTTTGGCAAGGTGCTAGGTCGATAGGGAGGCATTCTGGTGTTTCGATTAAGCATTTTGAACCATCAATCATCCTTAAACAAGCCAATGGATTGCTAGATTTTTTCCTCGGTCACACGATCTCGTCTATTTGTTCCACGATATCAATTCAATGGATAATCGTTGATCCTTACAGTGATCAATGGTGGATCATTTCCCTCATTAAATCATGGCTTCTCCTTGCCTTTTAGACATGTAACACTCACTTCTGGCCTGCACCACACGGTCACAATCTCACTCGCACATGCAATTGACATAATAATACATAAGACCACATGGATTCACAAATACAAAAATTTCATTAATATTCGAGCTTGAATTACATACAACCATGGCCTCTATGGGCCAGGCTGCCCTCTCGGCATGTTCTACATTATGAATGGCCTCCTCCTTTTACAATGCCCGAAGGCTTACAATATATAAGAATAAATTACAAGCATCAGATCATCTCAGATTCGATGTATCCTCGATCTATCCCTAATATCGCTCACAAAACAACAAATACTATAACAAATCATGTCATTTACTCAGGATTTCGAGGAATTGTTTCCTCTTGGCCATGTCCGCCTTCTGGAATTTCAAATTTAATTTGGGGATGTTTTTCTCCTACATCAAACTCCCAGGGAAGAAAAATTCTATGATCTATTGATCATGTGTCATCATTGTTGCTTCATCTTCACTATGGTATTCCTGCATCATTTCACCATACGTTAAGCTTCTCCTCATGCTCAACAGTGAGCTACAACTAAGCTTTTGCAATAACAAGTTTGTTTCACCTTGCTACACAATACCTGAGCTTCTCTCATAAGCTGTAATTATTTTCACTCTCACGTAAAGAAATATTTCCCTATGCTCTGATACCATTTGATGAAATCAAGTGCCGCGATATTTTCTCCAGCTCTGATACCACTTGATGAAAATCGATTATGGGGTCCCGAAAATTCATAGGGGCTTCACGTTGTTGACCAATATCTTATCATGTTCAAACATAAATGGGTTTTTTTAATTGTGAAAAATAGAGTCAATATATTATAGGTATTGGGGGCCGTGGGGTATGGGGAATTTATAAGTATTGGGGGTACAAAAAGTAGCATATGGTAAAAATAGAGTTTTTTTAATTGGAAAGATGTATTGGAAGGGGGTTAAAAAATGATTTTAGGATATATTTTTCAATATCTAGTAAAATTAGAGATTTTTTTTAAATATCCCATAAACACACGCGCTATATCATAGATTCACTAAGTAGAAACCCTATGCGAGGATGATTGAATTCGATCCTCAAACATGTGATTTATTTGACCCAAAAAAATGGATTGATCGCGTCCATGGAAACATTAACAAAAACTATCCTTAAACTAACTTGAAATATAAATCTCAGAGTCTCCTTCTCTGAATCACGAGCCATGAAGTTCATAGGAACTTCATCCTTTCCTTTCGACATCGATCTCGTCCATCCCCTTACTCCTCATACATGTGCTTATTTGTTTGGCGATAAGCCTTTTCTCCACACGAACATACTTATAACCATGAGCTTCAATTCCTTAAGCGTCGAGCGCTTTCTCCATTTCACGCCTCAGAACCGTTTGCTGGAACTGATGACTAAACTCATTACCAGGTCGGTGTTTCCTACATGCGACCACAACATACAACGTGTACCCATGTTCTGACTGATCCGATATAAGAGGGTCGATTTGGTAGGTCATTGGGTTATCGACGCCATCGAATTCTCAGGTTATAAGGTACCCGGGACACCGGACAACCTGAATCCACTCTGCACTCTTTATTAATTCCGATTTGGTTAGCCGTTATCGGTTTATTGGGGTGATCGACCACTGGGCCATCGGGGTACCAAGGCACCTGGGCATCACTTTGCAATTGTTTTGGCAATGTGTTGAGCCAGTGTTTCATTCGATCATTTTGAATCGTTGATCATCCTTAAACAAACCAATGGATGGTTGGATCTTGTCCTTGGTCTCATGATATCATCTGTTTGTTCCACGATATCAATTCAATGGATATTTTCCTCACCATTCAAACATTTAACACTTGCTTCTAGCCTGCAACACACCCTCGTGATCTCACTCTCACATGCAATTGACATAATAATACACAAGACCACGGGGATTTAGAAATACACAATTTCATTAACATTCGAGCTTGAATTACATATGACCATGGCCTCTTTGGGTCAGGTTGAACTCGCAACCCATTCTACATTATGAATGGCCTCCTCCTTTACAATGCCTGAAGGATTACGATATATAAGAACACCTTACAAACATTGGATCATCTCAGATCCGATGTATCCTCCATCTATCCCTAACATTGCTCACAAAACAACAAATATCATAACAAATACTATCATTTCCTCATAAATTTGAGGAATAATGTCCTCTTGGCCACGTCTTCCTTATGGAAGGTACTGGCATTTCAAATTTGATTTGGGGAGGTTTGCATTATGGAGCATCCCAATATCCATGAAACTAAATGAAATTACTCATTAAAACCACCACGGGTATCTTAGTTTTATAGAATATATTGATTGTTCATTATATCTTTCAAATCATGCGAAAATGTATGAAAGAGTGGGATGTTAGAGCATAATCCCTAATGCATATGTTTGGTGATAATAAAAATTGTGTTCCTTTCTCCCCATCTTTCTTACGAATCCCATCCATGACCTAGCTTCAAAAATGTTGTTCCATGCATTAATTCTACAAAGGATACGTCCCCTTCATCATGGACTTGGGATTAAGAAACATGAAAGAGAGATGTGGGGAATTCTTAAAATATTTGTGAAGTATTGTCATGCTTATGTCAATGTTCATAGAAACATGAAGAAGAAAGTGAAAAATTGTGATAGATAAAGATGCAAGGAATTGGAGAAAGCATAATGATCATTTTGGAGAAAAAAGGAGCGAGGATCGATAAATCTATAAATTGAATGAACAAAATCACAATTCTCATTGTTGTAATCCCAATTTTAGGTTTTGTGATATTGACAAGGTTCATTTGTGCAAATTCATATCTAAACTTAATCAATAACATACAATCTAGAAAATTTCACCGAGCTTAATAGAGTTTGTAATCCCAAACATAATCATTAAATAGTTTTCTGAGAAACAAAGAAAAACTTTGCATTATCTTCATGATGATCTTGACCAAACATGTAAAAGATTATTGGATTGTTGAGAGATTTACATTCAATTCTTAGTTGTGTTTTGTTCCCATTATCTATTGTATTAGTGGGGATACGATGAATTACATACTAAGTGGGTTGAGAGGCATGTCAATGTGATGAGTAATAATCATATTAGATACTACAACCATAACCATGTTCTGAATTTTAATATGCAAACACCATAGCATTATCAATGCAACAAAATAACTATGGATCAACATGTTAGATACTATTAGTCAAAGGGAATATATGAACATGAAAAAAGAGAGATGATTTAATTTCCTTGAGTTTGTTTAATGTCTATTGTTTGCTCCTCAAAATTGATATTCAACAACTCATTTGTAATTAATCTTTCTAATAAACTCCCAATGCCATTACAATTTACATCCATAACCTATGACTAATTGTTTGTTTTTTACATAGCCAAGAGTGAAGGAAAACATAACAAAGGAAATGACATTATGACAAGTGTTGGAAGCCAAAATAAATTTAAGCAAATGGCATTATGGTGAGTGTGGAATTCAAAAACATGAAGCATGTAAAATACATGTGATGTCAATTACCATATTGAGAAGAATGGACAATGCTCATAACACATTAATTCTAGTGGGGATTCACAAATACAAGGTGTCTAAGCTTCTTTGGGAAGCTTGCATTAAGTGACATATAAAATAGTGCATAAACTAATACCCTACAAGTGTGATCCATGATGGATTTAATGTTGTGGAAGGGTACACTATATCAAAGAACAAGACTACTAGGTAGCATATACCTGTCGTATATAATAATGAAAGTATTGTTTAAGGAGATAGGGAGAGGAGCAGGTGCGTACGCACAAGGAGTAGTGGTTTAATGGCTAGTTGGTAGCCGAATTAAATTGAGTATTGGTTTAATTCATCAATGAAATGACTAGGCGACAGAAATATTTATTACAATAACATTGGGGGGGGGGAGCGAAGGCAACAATAAGACTTCAAAGTCTTTGGCCAATAAGATCTCAAATAAATGAGATTTGAAATTTAAAATAAATCATTATTTTTTAAAACTTTGGATAAAGGGATGTATATTTTTTGGTCAACCATGAACTAATAGAAAATCAAGCGCTATATACCATGCCTATCAGAAGGTATAGTAAGAATATCAAGTGGACCCCTATACTCTCAATTGCAACACTCCTAACAACACGAATGTGATCTCTTCTATAGAAGAATCATAGATACTTACTCCCCAATTTATATTTCAAAACACATGTACTGGAGGATTTCATACACCTCTTATTGCAAGGCATGGAAGGACATGTAAAACTTAAAATAATGTCTATTTAATTTTTTAGTGGTTTGGGATAAAAACAATATGTATGTAAATTTGTCATGATGTGATGCATGGAAAAAAGGAAAAACATGTGATAGGATGAATTTACTTAGTATATCACTCCCCAACCTCAACCAAAAGTTATATATATATATATCGAGAATTTCCATATTTTAATGGAAAGATATCATATTTGTGATTGTGAACAAATTGAATAAATATGTTTATTGATTGTACAAGAACAATAATTAATCAATTAAGAAAAGTTAGGAAATGATATATTCCTTAAACCAATTAATAAGTCAGATAATCTAATTATGTAACTTATTAGAGAAAAAGACTTCATTATCACTAAAGATATTTGGATGGAGTTCTTTGAGATTTTGGGTAATCAATTCAACATGAGCACAACTTATTATCCATAGAATGATGACCAAGAAACAAGAATGCACGCATCACTCTATACACCACTTGAAAGTAGGTGATTGGGTTTATGTTTTCCATCAATCTTACAAATAACTCAAATTAAAAAAGAATGGCACACAAAAGTGACATCTTTTATTCATGTACCTTGCCATGTTTGCAAGAAAATAGGATATGAGCTTATACCTCAAATATTCTCCATAAAATTCCACTGCATGATATGTTCTATATCATAGTTAGACTTCCTATGAATGAGGTAGAACTATAATTTCTACCAAATTTCCTAGTAAATTTTGCAAATAATTTTAACAATAAATTTGGGAAAAATTTCTTAAATTTTTTTTATCTACTAATTAATTTACTTTTTTATATAACTATTAAAAAATAACTTATATACATAATTTTTTTTTTAATTTGGTATAATTATACATAATTTTTTTAATTATTAAATATCTTTAAATGTACAATAATTTTGGAATAATGGTTAAAAACTCTAATATTCAAATATATATATTATTTATCGACCACTTAATAATTCATTTTAGTGAGCAAATAAAAATCAAGTCAACGACTTCTTTGCCATATATTACAAAATTAATGTTGTTTTTTAATATAATAATTCAATTCCCCGGATACGGTGTCAGTAGGGAATGATAGGGAATGACGACGAACGTATAGGTGCCAGGCCTGACTGCTTGTGTTATAAAGTTTGATAGACATAAAGTAAGAGTCTAAATTTTTTAGTACGAATTTTGTAAGATGGGTCTCCAACTTTTGATAATATATATAAAAAAATAAGAAATATTTATTACAATAACATTGGGGAAGTAAAGGTAGCAATAAGACTTCAAAGTTTCTCGCCAATAAAATATTAGATAAGTGAGATTTAAAATTTAAAATAAATAATTATTTTTTTAAATTTTGGATAAAAGGGTGTGTATTTTATGGTCAATCATGAACTAATAGAAAGTCAAGCCTAACTCAAAGCTATAAACCATACCTATAGGCAGTTATAATAAATAAGATCCAACTAGAATATAGATTATCTTATTCTTTAGATGTCAAATGAAAGTATTGTCTAATGAATCAATACTCATTAACCAATCAAGCATTAGAAATAGTGTTTTTTGACATTTTATGATATTTTTTGTTCTTCATACATGACAAGTTATTTAAAAAATCTACTTTTTTTTGGGGGGGGGGGTTTAATTACCCTTTTAAGACAGGGTTTAAGGCCATGGAAAGATTAGGAAGAGTTCAATTTTGACCTAACTCCAGCTTGGAATTTCAAATTTCCCTTACCTTTCAAGTAAATTTAATGACACCCATTTGTTTTTCATGCATGTCATTTTAAATTTTCTGTAGATTGATAAGTGTCAAATTTTTGTTTATGTGTATTAAGTATTATCAAAGTTCCTAGCCCAAGTTAGTCAATCTCAAAGTTCTAGTTAATATTCTTTGAGCCATAACGAGCTAAAACACTAACTTGAAAATAGTTGACAACGTGCAACTAACTAAAAACCTTAACCTGGGTTCACTACCTAAAAGATTGACCATAAAACAAATTACATCCTAAAATTGATTACAAGATTTAAAATGTTGATGCATACATAATAAGAATAGGATCAACTTAGTTCAACTTCAAATTCCTACCACTGACATGAAAATATAGTAAAATGCCCTCACAAAATGAAATGAAATGAATGGACATCACAAAATGAAATGAATGGACACCAATCATGATAGCAATATTTCTCTGGCATTTCCTCTAGCATTAATGACATTTACTTTATTCTTACCTCTAGCATTTACTTTTATACCTAACTCTCTCCTATGAAGGAGGGACCCAAACCGTAACCCTGCAGCTCACATACATACAAATTCCAGGCCTGCCCGGCTCATGCTAGGGTTGTTATAAAGTGTACTGGATTATTTAACACTGAGGAGTCTTCATGGCCCACTGCAGTGATCATTTCGCTCTTGTACTATTAACATGCACAGTTTTGTTCTCTTCCTCGGTCTGTGCTACAATCGTGCTGGAATCACTATAATGGTGGGAACAAGCATGTCACGTACTCTTCATATCTTATCAAATCTTCACGTGACAATGGGTAATGTCAGGTACCCTTAACATCTTATCAAATCTTCACATGACAAATTTTTTTTGGGAGGTTGCTGTTCTCATGGTTAAAAAAGAAGAAGATGAACACTCTAGGATATAAACATATTGTTTATAAAATAGCCTCTAAATTTAACTCAACAAAGTTCTACAAACCAAACTTAACAAGTTTAAACCTGATCTACCTGTGTATGTATTGTAAGCGCTCTGATCACGGTATTTACAGTAAGCTGTTAGATTAAGGAGACTAAGTTTGCTTCATTTTCTGAGCTGTCTGAATTAATATGCAGCTATAGAAACAGATAGATGGGATATGGTTATCTACTGCTAGATCTTTATGAAGTTCCCTTCTAAATTTTGGCACACTATACCTGCCACCGAGTTCTTTATTTATGCTCATTAACATAGAGGGTACTACAATCTCTGGCAGGTATTCAGTCAGTTTTGCTAAAAATTTAGGTGTCAAAATGAAAGGATGATTACTCAGAGAAACCATAATATGGAAATTCAAGGATGTACTTCTTCATATATTTGTAAATGGATTTTCTAATAAATATATCAATTAAATATTTAATAACATTAATCATATCAATTAAACATGTAATAATATTAATCACTTTTAATTGTCAATTAAATATTTAATAACATTAATCACTTTTAATTGAGTTGATTCATTTTCAGCTAGTTTTATTTAAATGTTTTTTTGGTAAGGTTGTAAAATTTATTGTAATGTAATTGTTAACTTGTGGTAAGGATAGTAGTTATTGGACACTATTTCTTAATGTGGTTTGACTCATCATTATTATTCAAAAAAAGTTATTTCATTTAAAATAACCTATTAATAATGGGTAAAGGATACACTTTCACTCTAATGAGTTGCTTAGAAACTATTATTCAAAAAAATTGATATCATTTAAAATAACCTACTAATAGTGGGTATGGTAGCCTTTTCACCCTAATGAGATGCCTAGAAGATGAGTTCTTAACTAATTAGAAGCAGTTTTAGATCTTAGGTCATACTTCAAGATCAAAAGCACTTTCAACATAAATAATATTAAAAAAACACTATTTTCCCTTGTAATTATGACAAAAACTATCTATAATGAAATCATGTGCTTTTTAGTAACACTTAACTTTTGTATCACACATTGAAATCATCACCATCATCAGTTTCTTTATCTACAACCATGACCATGACCATTAGAAGACTTTGACCTGTAGAAGATTTGGAAATAACACTCATAAAGCAAAGTTGGAAGCTAAGAAGATCCACGCTGGAGCCTTGGAATTTGGGTGTCCATCTACACCTTCAACTAACACTATCCAGGTGTCATCAACCTTAAGGCCACTGCTCTGCCCCTACCTAGTTCCTTGAACGTTGAAGCCATGAATTATAGTTATTACCCTAGACCGTATATACTTGTAAGAGTTCCCTTGAGGAATGATTGGATCTGCAGATTTGAATGGCTAAATTTGTATAATCCCAGCCTTAGGAGTTTTTCAATTTATGCATAAATACAATTTAAACAACATAAAATAACAATTTTGTCCAAATTTACATGATCCTATAAAAAAAAATCCAAAAAATAGAATATTTAACCAATACTATACTTTTTCCAAGAAGAAATTTTTTTCTCAAATTTATATAAGTAATAAATTCTTTTACAATAACTAGAGACACGCAGCAGAAATACACGAGAGCAGTGCTAGCCCATCGATATCCAATACAATAACAATCCCAAATGGAAGCTGCTAGAGTCACGCAGCAGAAAAATAAGAGAGCAGTGCTGGCCCATCGCTATCCAATACAATACAGTCCCAAATGGAAACTGGAAGAATGAAGTCTTGTCGATAACCGCTTTGGCGAGAGGAGAACTTGGGCTATAATTTTCAATGCTTTTCTTGAACAGCTAGAAAAAGGCATTAAGACTCGAAAATATTTATTGTGGTAATGGAGCTGTCTATACCATTATCGCAATGGTAAACCGATAGTCTCCCAGCCACATGACCTAGAGCCCGCTTGGATAGTGCATCCGCCTCAGAATTGTGACATCTAGGAATATGATGGAACTTAGCGTCGGTGAAGAAGTTGGCCAGTGCCCTAGTTTGTTGCTTCCATCCTTCGATGTGAACGGATTGTAGATTACTCTTGTGGTTAATCCATTCAATAATTATTCTCGAGTCACCGAGAACTAGTAAGTGGTTTAAAGACCAGCTGGAAGCAAGGAAGAGAGATGCCCACAAACCTATAAGCTCTGCTTTTGTGTTGGATCCTTCACCACAGTTCAGAAACCACTTGGTGACCCTAAATGGATGAATCTTGAGAGTGCCTCCGGCCCCGCAACAATGTCCATTGGCCAGTGCTGCGCCATCAAAACAAATTAAAGTGGACCCAGGGTCCAGCGAGAAATCCACAGGTTTAATATGAAAGTCTTTGATAGTAGACGGCTGCCATTGAAAGAAGGACAAAATTCTATGGATGACCGCAAAGCATGAAGGAGGACGACCTTCGAAAAGCATCTGGTTGCGCTCAAGCCAAATTTGCCAACAAACGTGAGCCACCAAAGGGTGTGGGGTCGATCTGACAGCGAGCCAAGAATCTAAGCAATCGGTGAATGTAACCAATACTATACTTATAAACCTCTAACGTATAAATCTACACAATTAAACGTCAATTTGAAAATTTTGATATTTAGATGTCTGTCTGTATAGTAACTTGTGGATTTCTTATCCACATATCAAATACTGATTTAAATAAAAAAATACATCAAGTCAAATTCCAGGCCTGCTCTGGACCAACTGGTCAATGAAACGTTTTCTTGATTTCCTGGTGTTGTACTCCTAAATATATAAAATATTGCAGTTTATGTCGTTTCAATCCGTATGTGTGTCCGGTCATTTTCAGGACAGGAGACAGATGTCCTCATCAATTTCGATGGGAGTGAAAGAGTTTTGAACCATTTGTATGCGGTTTTCTCAGTCACAAGGGAAAATCCATAATTTCGATGGGAGTGAAAGAGTGAGTGACGATGGAAAATGCATAATTTCAATGGCACTGAAGATCAGTCGAAACGTTTTATTTTTATTTTTGGCTATTTTTTTTTTATTTGTTTTTTTTTTAATTTGATGAGTGATTAAATTTACAAATTTGAGTGATTAAATTTGTATAATTCAATAATTAATTTACTAAATTTTTATGATAATAAAAACTTAAACTTATAACATTTAAAATCCATAAAATTAACATATCTTCAAAATAGTAGATATAAATAAAAATTAATCATACATACCATAAATATCTTTAATCCTCTAATTAACAGTCATAATAAAATTATTGAATAATAAAAATAAAAAAAAAACTTATTAAATTTATCTCCACCATTCAATTTTACCCCTCCACATTGCATCTATTCACATAATTAACAATTTAATTTTAAAATCTTACATATAATATGAAAATTTGATAATAGACATGAAAATTATTAAATAGTGAAGATTTAAAAAAAAACTTATTAAATATATCTCCACCATTCAATTTTACCCCTCCACATTGCATATATTCACATAATTAACAATTTAATTTTAAAATTTTACATATAATATGAAAATTTGATAATAGACATAGATATTTATTTCAAGTAATAATTCCCCTATTAATAAAATAGGGGAGAAAATAAATCCAACACTAAACAAATGTAGCAATGTCTTCTCTTGATCTCTACATCACAATATTTTTATATAAATTATAATATTTAAATGGATGATAGATAATATCCACTGTATTCCGGGAAAATCGTCTGATCCACTTGACAAACTAATGCCAACATGTCATAATTCATTATACCAGAAACTCTATTTATCCCTTTCCTTGTACTTCATATATACAAAAGACAAAATTCTAATGAGGCAATAAGATATGGACTATTTTATTTAATTTCATTTATTTATTTTATTGAATAGAATAGAATAATTTCAATTTTTATATAGTATTAGTTTATTAAAATTATTTTATTTTATAATTAAAATATTAAATTGATTTAATATTTTATCTTAAATTTAATATTAATGATGATAATGATTAAGGGATGTTAAGAAAAATAAGAGATTACTTAAAATTTTTAAAATATTATTTAAATATTTGAAAAGTATTACAAGATCACTAAAGTTTTGATGATATAGAAAATTAGGAAGGTTAGTATTGTGACAAATATTTTAAAATTGAAATCTAAGTTTTGATGATATAGAAGATTAGGAAGGTCAATATTGTGACAAATATTTTGAAATTGAAATCTATTTAAATGTATGGAATAATATTTTATTTAAAATTTTTTCTATAATATAAGTCATGTGATGGTTATTTCTATCACATCATTGTTATGATTCACATTGTGTATTTATTTTTTATTTTACAAACATCTTGTTCATATATTCCCTTCTTTTAAATTAATATAAATTCATCTTACTTTTAATTATACACATTAAAATCTCTCACCTTTATTTTTTTTTTCTTTTATCTTTTTTTTTCATATTTAATAAATATGAAAAAATGAATTTAGCTCCATATAATATAATAATATATCATAACAAAAAATAATTTCATATTAAAATAAATATATGCAAATTGATATAGCCTGAGTGGGTTTAATGATTAAGAACATGTGTTTTCTCTTTGGAGGTCATAGGTTCAAATCTAGAGGAAAGAGGGTAGAGTATGTATACCTTTATAGGAGTACCTTGTCCTTATTATTTTTTGAAGTGTAGAGGTATGTTAATAAAATTGATAATGTCAGAAGATGCGTATACAAGATCAAAATCTCAAAATCATCCACGACTTGCACTTGATCTCATCCACACCTACTTGGAGGGTTTTGAACTCATGTCTCCACTTGATTCTAGTAGTTGATTTTTAAGTTTTATGGGCACTTGTAAGATTAGTGATAAAAAATTAACATAAAATATGAATAAAAACCTAAATTTTGTTTTGATTTTGGGATTCCATTCCACACTAATAAGCTCACGACTAGTGGTCATGCCTATACCTTTAACACTCTTTGAGATTATACCTTTAACACTCTTTGAGATTGAGAAGATTTCTATATGGATACACTTAACATCGCCTAGTGAAGAAGAGGTTAGGTATTTTAGATTATGGCCATAATATGCTTGGTTTGCTTGTAGTTATTATCTATCTTCATTAAATTATGTGTTTTCCCATATTGAAGGGGAATGAATAGTAGCGTGGCTTTTCTCACGATGGTTTTTTACTTAATAATTTATTTTGAGAGGAACGTGTATATAATTTTTTTTTTTTAATTATTAAAATAAAATAAATAATTTAATTTGTTTTGGATTGTTAAATGTTTTGTATATTGTGTAAATATAATAGAGTGAAATTGTTTGTTTTTAGGGTTGGTATTTAATGATTCCTTAAGTAATGTGAAATGTCTTTAATAGTAGGAACCCACCTCGACTAACCCTGGTTATGGTTGTTGGGTAATGAAAATCTTTTAATTGTGCTTTGTTTGACCCTTGGGCACACACGTTGAATTAGGCTTTTTTTAAGGAATATCTCCCCCTCATGGCGTGCGCAGGCGTGTACATCTATACACTCTCCAATTGTTTCATACTTCATATATACACTATCTTAATATATACGCTATATATTCCTTCATATAATTGCTCTATCTAGTACATTAGATATAGGCTATCTAATAACTAATAAATCAACTATAGGCTATTTATTCCTTCATATCTCCGCTATATAGTATCAAATCCTTTGCCTAAGATAATCCCTTTGAATCATCACTAAATGAATGAATAAGAAAGTTGATCTCTTGTAATAGCATAAGACAAACTGATATATGGCAAGCTTCTAAGCTGATCTCTTGCAAGCTTCTGCTGTGATCTTTCTGCCTGTTTAAAGAATGGTTGTATTATCTCTTTCAAGGTAAAGCTGTGTATTTCCTAGCTTTAGATAGGTATTGTCAAAGCGGACCTCTATTGAGCGTAGCGATTCGCGCACTAGGCTTTTTGAGTTCCTATTAATATCTAAACCATGGATAAAGCAAAGGTTATCTGTGTTTATGGGTAAGGTAAAGCAAAGGTAAAGCAAAGGCAGTAAAGGGTGAGATTGTGGTTGGGGAGTGGATTTGTGTTTTAGCTGTGATTAGTACAGTGACCTTCCTTCTATGCCAATGGAATGTGCTTCCCTTGCTTCTAGCTGGGATTCTTAAAGTGACCTTATGTCATTTCATTTGCTAAAGCACATCCTTTTGAGATCTCCCACAAAGTGAAATCCCCTTCCTTTCCTTATAGTAGCAGCCTTACCTTCCGACACGATATGGAGTTGAGGACGAATAGGATGAATACCCTAATGGTAAGGTTTAAGTTCATGAGGAATAAGGTTTGATGAGGTAGTGGGAATAAAGAATCTCCTTGGTTGCCTCTCTATTAAAGTAAGGCACCTAATAGAGGAAGTCA
>ML778625.1:167443-191604 GCA_009831015.1 Picea engelmannii
AAAAATGAAGAAGACTTGTAAACTTGAAAATATGTGCAAGTTAAATTTTATGTGTTAAAAGCAAATGGATCAAATTTGCAACACATTATTAATAAGATTTACTTATTCAAGATGCAAATAAACAACAACATAATCAATGAACATATAACACTTAACACAACAAATGATAAAGGAGTTCACCCCTTTCTTGGGCTACATCTCCTGGTCCAGCTTCCAATGGATCATTAGTATTATTTGCTCAAAGTGCTCAAAAATGTGCTTTAAAATGTTCAAAACGACCAATAGACTACTCCAATGGCTTCAAAGCATCCAAAAACCCCTAGCTGGGCTTTTTTGGCACCTCGTTTGGCCAAAAACAGAAGAAGTTAGGCTTCCTGGAAGTCCCCCCTTCAAGCTTTCTGTCTTTGCATCTACAAATTGCACCCTTGTACATTCAACCTAACACACACGCAATTTAAAGTGTGAAAACCTAGCACCGAACGCAACCGCACAAACGGTGCGAACTATAGGACGGTTACGAGCGCACCTATCCCCTAACCGCCAAGGCCAAAGTCGTATGGGCATGTGACCACGCACATTTTTAAAAAGGGCTCCATCCCATAGGCAAATAGAACAGTAACATGTGGTGGGTCGTTCAACCGTTTTAAACCAAAAATTAAAACCAAAAACGCGCACGTGCCCATTGCACTGGATTCATATGATATGGGTGATATAACCGCGGGCTGGGGCTAAGCCCCAGCCCGACCCCCGCGCCAAAATTTAAACAATACAAATTTAAATGTATATAAACCCACTCATATAGAAAGGAACAAACACGTGGTATGTTGGTCGAGCGGACTTTGTTAAGGATTTACATGGTGGGGGAGGTCCGAGGTTCGAATCCCACAGACTCCATAAAGTTTTGAACCAATAACCAATACAATGGTGCCACGTGGTACCATACCATTCGTTCAATAAATGCCACGTGTCGCATTGCGATTCGACCATATCTACCAATAGATGATTGCCATGTCACCAGCTGCCCTGTCAGTGTACATCATGCCATGTCACCTGTACGGCCTCTGCCACGTCAGCCTGTACGAACTGCCCAGTCAACATCCTTTTTTTACCTGTTTGACGATTCGAATAGATCGTGATATATCTCGCTCTCGATGTCCGTTTGAACCCAAACGAGTTGTGTTGGGTTCGTAACGACTAGGACTGCGCTCTTGTTCGTTTTGAAGTGATTCTGAGCACTTTGAATTTTTGAGCAAAATTTGATCCCTTGATCAGAAAATCAAGACAATTGGAAATATGTGAAAAACATTATGTAGATCCATGGTAAATCATATGATCAGTCAACAAAGTCTCTGATCACACAAAATGCACATGATTTTGAAAAGACATACAAAAGGAAACATTCATAGTCTACCTTAAAAAGTTCAGAAACAGGGGAAGAAGGATCATCCAAAAAGTAGAAATTAGAAGAGATTCAAGAAGAAGAAGAAGAAGAAACACAGTTTCCTGAAGCAATAATGCCAAAGAAAAAGGGCCATGTTGTGACTGCAGAGGTAATATCTTTAGAAAATCTCAAAAGTGTGGAAGGCCAAAGTGAGATAGAGTCAATGACTATTGAAAAGTCAAAACAATTGGATCAAGTTCAACAATTCATGGAAACTAGAAAGGCAGGTGAAAGCATCAAGAATATTATGATTCCTAAAGTCTATGACCATAATGCATATCATACCATAACGATCTCACCATTAGATTATGAGAAAGGGAGGTTGAATATAGTAGTCATGGAGCTAAAGGATCAGAAAAATGTAACAAACATCTCTATTGATCTAAACAATGTTAATCCTTTGGATAAATTTGACTTGCACAAAAAAACTACAGAAATAATAAACAAAGATGCCATGATAGCTAATCTTGGTATCAAGAAACTTCAAGCTGTAAATGATAATATCATGAATCAATTAAAGAATGGAAAATTAGCTACCAGGACTAGACATATAAGACTGGAGGAGCTAGAATAGTGGATAATAGAACTTGGAGCTAATCCAAAAGATGAGGCATCCATTAAAGCATTGGTAAAAAAGAGAAATAAATCCAAGTTCTGAAACAAAATCTTAAAATTCCAAGAATCAACCATGTACAAACTCTAAACTCCAAGCAATCCAGGCAGAGAAATATCAGCTTGTGAAGAAAATGGTAGAGATGGGAGAGCAGATGGAAATGTATGAAAAGAAGATTCAAAACTTAAAAGGATGGTCTTCTTCTCTTCAAGAAACAAAGACATCATATCTAATAGTTGGACTATCAAGGGAATTAGCAGATCTGAACTTGAAAGGTGTTGAAATTGAAAGTCTAAAGAAAACAATCTTAGAGCAAAAAGAATAAATCAAAGACAAAGATAAAATTATTTTAGAATATTAGAAATTGAAGGCTAAGATTTTAACTGATTTGGAACATATGAAAACTAAATTATTAGTTAAACCATATTTAGTAGGATCCAATCATCTCATTTGGGATGAAATCATCATTGAAGTAGCCAAGCTTTGGGATTATTTCAAAATTATAGGTGATGAAATGTTGTTGGTAGATGAAGTAGATGATGTGATTCAAAAATCATTTCATGAATTAGGAACAAGACCACAAGTAGCCACTCAAATCATAAAGTTTTTGAATTCAAGTTCTAAAGAAACATTGTTGAAGAAAGGTGTTAATGATAGAACAACAATGGTGATGGAAATTGAAAGAATCTCCACAAAGATGAATCTAATAAACCAAGCTTATAATGAATGCATAGCATTGAAGAGGAATTTGGAATCTTTTTCCAACAAATTTGAGAATTTAGTAAAAATAGGGTTACCTTCAACTTGGGATAAAGATGGAAATTTAATGTCATATGAAAGTTACAAAAAAATCTTGTTCGTTTCCAGGGGAAAATATGATAAGTTTTAGAATATGGCCAACACTCTAAGAGTTCAAAATATTGTTGACTTACTCATATATGACTTCTATATTTTATGGCAAACAAAGAACCTATTCTCACATACCCTTACATACAACAAATACACTAAGTTGGATATTGCATTCAAGAAAATGAAACATTTCAATTATCCTTCATACGCGACTTGGAATATTCTCATCCAACTTTTGGTAGGGTGACTCATCAAAGAGGAAATACATTTGGAATCTACTCCTCCAACTGTCCTATTTCTAGGGAGTCAAATATTTTGTTGTATCTCAATTTTATTAAAAATAGGATTGAATAACCATAATTGGTTTCGACTTATCTTGTATAAATAGTCATGAGAACTTAATGTAAAATGACTTTTTGACCTAAGCTAAAGTTTTAATAAAAATCTCTCCAAGTTTTGAAGACTCAAACTTTTATGTTTCAGATGATGTGACTTCTCTTTCTTTGTATTACTTCCATGCTCTAAATTTCTTCTTAGACGTATCTACTACCATGAATGTGACGACTTAGTACAACAACTAGTATTGTTCCTTTTTTATTAAAAAGAAGTATTCTTTGAATTCAAACTATATTTTGGTTTTAAGATACACAACCAAAACTCATTTCTTCTTCCTGAAAAATTAAGTAATATTTATCAGAGGGTACATTGCTTTTATTTTCAGTTTGTTTTCTCCATATTATTCTTTCATATTCTAAAGCTTTAACTTTCTAAAACACATAATAATTTTCCTTCTCATATTAAATCTTTAAATATTCGAAGACTAAAGATACATGCCTAAATTAGTAACAAAAACACTCTATTTTAGGACACATATACTTAAAAACAAATCAATCGATCTAATGGATTCCTTGGCATAGTTTCCTAACCAAAAACATCTCAACGGTTACAAAACCTCATTCATTCTTGATCTTGGTTGGGGAAAGAAAAATGAGAAGTGGAGGAAGGAAGCCATTGTTTGTTGGTTGTAGTAATTATTGGTGTATTCCATCCATTAATTTTTTCATGCATGCCTGAGATGCATTGGCATGTGGTAAACTTTATTAACAACTGCTAATCTTGAGATTCCTAGCATGGATATTTGTTACAGATGCATTATATCCCTGGAAAGAGGTGGACATCCTAAGGGATTACATGGAATTGAAGGGGGTCCATCATCTTTGGGTGGTGTAGGTTGGAGAAAAGAGAGATAGTGTACTTTGGATTGTTGTTTGTTGAGAAACATGTGAGAGCTTGAGTGCTGACTAGTTTGGGAAGTTGAGTGTCACTCTAGAACTCGTCCTTGTGGTTCATAGCCCTGGATAAGGGGTGGCCTTCTATTGAGACTTAGAAACAACAACGTCTAAGGTTGGGTGGAATGTCCTTGGTCTGCAACTAGTTGGTGATTGATTTTTTTTAAGATAAGGGCTCTTTGTCATGTGTTTCTATGCTTGTATATTTATTTCCACTGTGTATTAATTATTATCTTTGAGATTCATTTTTTATAATATGCATGCTTGCTTGTTATTTTTGTGCATTAAATATTGTTCATTTATTTTATGTTGTACCATGAATCTTGATTATTACATGTGAGTCTTTCATGCTTCTTTATTAATTAAATGTTATCTTAATTCAAAATTAGTTCAAAAAGTGTTTTTTGAGGTAGCGTGGCCTGGCCTTGGTGGTTGAGTATGTTACAAAGTGGTATCAGAGCTTCTGGTTCAAAAACTGGATTGGTATGGGCCAGAACGAGTGTGAATTCAGAAAATTCATTGTTGCTGACTTAGATCTGAGCGAATTTGGGGGAAAATGGAAATATTAGAGATAAAACTCATCGAATTCCTGGGCATATTCGAGTTTTAAATAATTTGGAATTGTCTGAGAAGTTAATGGATTCGACATGCAGAGTTGCAGAGCTGAATTCAACTTGGAAGGTCAAAGAAATTGTATTTAAATGGCCACTTTAGTGCGGGGAATAGTTCATAGAATCGACGACTGAGATTGTGTGTGATCTTGAGATCAACGACCTAGATTCATCCTTGAAAATTAAAAAAATTCTAATGCTTTGAAAGTTTTGAAAAGTTACCAAATCGACGATCGAGATTCATTTCAGCGGTTGGAAAAATGAGGAATATCAATGGTCCGTATTCATTTCGGTCGTTTGGGAAGTCGGGGAAAATTAATGGTCGATATCATCTTGGTTGGGAGATCAACAACCCATATTCACCTGGGTTTTGGATGAAATTGTCTAAGTGTTGAAGTTCGCCAACAAAGATCATCGATGGCCAATGGTCAGGGATCAACGAGTTTGGTGAAGTGTTGAAGTTCACCAAAATAGATCATTGATGGTCAATGGTTGGGGATCGACGAGTTTGCATGTTATTTTGCATCATCGAAGGATTCACATAATTTGATGATATACCTTGGCTAGGGACTGCTCCCTGCATGGTATTCTAAGGACCTTGGTTGGGGATGCCCCCAACCGATCCTCTTGGCATAGGAATTGAACCTTTCCTGAGGTTCTAGTGAGCATGGGAGGGGTTTCCCCTGATCGACATCCCTTACGAAGGAAAAGAGCCCCGTTAGGGATTTCCAAGACCGTGAGAGGAGAAATCTCCTGTCATCACTCCCTTTGAAGGAATGAAGCCTTACATAGGGTTAGGTTGATTAAGGATGGGGTTTCCCCCTGACGAAAAACACAGACGAAGAGAAAGAATTTTTTTTGAAAGAACCAAACAAAGAGAAAGCATTGTTTTTGAAGGCACCAAACAAAGAGAAAGGCATAGACCCAACTAGATTCATATAGGACTGAGACCCATGACTCCCTCCACTAAAAAAATTGGTATTGGTATTAAGCCCAGATGGTTGCTAGAAATATCCTCCAAGCAAGGGGGATGGAGGAGGGATGTGAACTCCATCGTAAGGGATACAATTAAATGGAGCAGTGGTGCCCGTGAAACACAATCTTTTTGCTACGGGGAAAATCCCCATAAACTACGTCTAAGGCTTAGGCAAAGAGATAACTCCATTAAAAGATTGACTTATCTCTAATCTACCCCAAAAAAATCTAGACTAAGTGATAAGAGAGAGGGAAGAGAAGGTCAAGAAGAGCACCTTGAATCCTTTCGGTTGATGTAGACCTCTTCCAGTTGTTGTTTCCTCTTAGATAAAAGATCTTCACCCAAAGTTGACCTGTAACAGACCAAGAACACAACACAATAACATATCCAATATCTAGTAATCACTTAAAATCCTAAATATAGATGTAAATGATCAAATTAGATAAGAACATGTACACATAAAGTTTTGGGACAAATATAATCTCTTTTATTCATAGAAAAGATGAAAGGTTACAACCTTCACTTGCTAACACTGCTCCACGAACCAAGTCTGGGCTCCTTCGTCATTACTCCAAGTGCACCAATCCCACCTAGTATTAGCACAACCAACATGCCAACATATGGGGGAAGGAAGGGTTGTATAGGGAGAATTTATGGAAGGGAAAGTTGAGGATATATCTCAGAGCAAGATGCAAAACTTGGGATATGAGAGGGAATGGATTTTAGCAGAGTTTTCTTGCCTCCTTGTTCATATGGCTAAATGACTTCCCTAGACCCCTTTTTATATGAGAAAAATACGGTTATTCGGTTTGGGGAAGGGATACATGGTGTAAAATGATTAGGAATCCCTTCATAGCATGTAAACTCCACCAAAATACATGCAATTTTATATTTTTAGCATTTTTTGGGAGTAAACGCGAGATGAATATCATGCAACATGCGTATGTATGCAAGTAGATCAGCATGCATAACACATATGTACGTGGGCTAATAGTGCAACAAGATGTGTACATTTTCCAAAAAGTTGTTTTTGAAGGAAACCTTAGCAGTATGATTGGAAAAAACATGCAAATGGATGGGCCAATGTCTTTGATGCAAAATGCACAATGAAACTTTTGATAGAAACGGAAGAAGCAAAAAAAAGGGTTTTATTTGTTCTTTTTCTTTTGAAATGATTTTAAATATGATAAGAAAACAAAATTCTATGCTAATATCTTTTTCTTTTTCAAATATGAAGCAAAACAATGCAACACAAAGAAAGATACCTAACTAGCAACAATCTAGGTTTTTTTTCTTCTTCTTCTTTTTACTAAAGAAAAAACTAACAAAAGATGCTAAAAGAAATAATATTGTGTTTTTAATGTTTGAAAAATAAAAGAAAAGCACAAAATAAAAGTATTGAACTCATATAGAAACGCAGGCTTCATAAATGACCACAATAGTGACCACGAAACCGAGTCCCAAGAAAAAAACCAGTCTTATAGTTATGAAATCCAAGAGATCAAGAAGGAGCCAAAGAATGATAAAAAAAGATTATTTTAAATTTTAATGCTTTACAATCTATATATATCCCAGGAAAATTTTCAGGAACAAACTCCCCAAGAAAGACCCCTAAGAAAGCCAAAAATTGGGCTTAAAAAGGCTAAAAAACAAGCCAAAAAATCTTTTTTTAGGAAGTATACACCCCTTTCTCCACTAAAATTACCATATATGAGCTTATGTACACACATTTTCCTTCTATAGGGAGCGTATGTGCATGCCTTATCGTTCTATAGGGTGTGTATATGACCTAGATTTCCAAAAAACACTTATGCATAACTTGTACATGCTTTTTCCTTTATCAAGGTGCATATGTATGCACTTTACTCTTATAAAAGAAATGTATGTATAGTTATATCATCAAAGGAAAGATATTATATGCTATAATAATCCAAAAAAACTTGGAAAAAACTAGGTCTAAGGCATGAAACATGAAATGCAATAGAAAGATCAAAAGAAAGCCAAAAAATAATGGAAAACAAAGAGAAAATCCAATAATGACTCACAACTATAGAAGCATGAAATAATATTGTTTTTCTTTTAGTTTTGTAAACTAATACTAACTTCTGAGACTGCTAAGGACATAGACAAAAACCAAGAGAGCCCAAGAGGACCCTCAAAGACCAAGACAAAACCTTGACCAAGCAAAAAGGAAAAATAACTCTTTACATGGCATGTACATGTGTTTCACCAAGGAAAGGAGCGTATATAGACTCCCTTCCCTCTTACAAACCACATATGTACGCATATGTTATTGAATAAAAATGCATACATTACCTAGAATTTCAAGAAAAAGAAAGAAAAATACTAGACTCAAGGACTTGAAATAAAGGTCTAGGTTTCCAAAAGATTGAACTCAACAATAAAATCAAGAAAACAAAATAAAATCTATGCAATCCCCCAAATATGAACAGATCCAGGTGTATCTCGGTAGCCATCCACCCTTTCCATTGAATCAACATTTCAAGCCTATGGTTTTGATAAACTATGATATTCACCTTTTTGAAGGGGAATGAAATGTAATGCCATCTTCATTTGTTAATTACAAACATCATGTGATGGTTTCCTAGTGATATTATGTACATGCTTACACACGTTATTGCATCAGATCCCATTAGAACTTTGTAGTTAAGCACGCTCGGGCTAGAGTAGTACTGGGATGGGTGACCGCGTAGGAAGTTCTAGTGTTTTACATGCTTATGGAATTTTATAAACTTAGACTAATTTATCCCACACTCATCATGGGAAATGTTCTCCTCTCACTCTCTCATATATAATTGAGGTGGAGGAGGCCCTTAGAGAATGCAATGGAGTGTGATGTAAATATTATTGTGAATGAAGCGTAGCCAAGATCTCTTTCTTTTTAGAGATAAGCTACCCCATTCTTCCAGTTTGTGTTATACAATGTTTTTCTCCCTCATTCATTAATAGAAGTTGGGTTTCACTATATTTATGTGTTTCTTGCATTATCTCTATTCATTTCCTTGTTATATTTCTGTCTTCATGTCGTTCTCAAAATAATCTGGATCAGTGGTATTAGAGAAGTCTTCTCCTTGTCATTTCTCAAATTAGGTCCCCGACGAGGTCAAGGTATAGATATTTGGGTTTCCAACTAGTTTTTCTTGAGGAAAACCTCTCTCGCTAGCCCAAGAAATCTTCCATGGCGAAATAAAAGAGAGATGAAAGAGAAGGATATCCTTTCAAGATGTTGCTAAAGGAATCTTCTATGCGAAAGAGGAACAAGATGATGGAAACCTTCACTCAGATTCTTTGAATACTACCAATGGCAGTGATCAAGGAATCTTTGACAAACAACCATTTCAAACGTGCATCTCCCTTCAAGGTACAAGTTAGTTTTGATATCCCCTTATTTGAAGGTTGGATAGTTGCAAGTGCTCTAGAAAAATGGTTGAATTTGCTAGAAGGTTATTACTCTGTTCAAATTTTTTTCGATAGTGAAAAGATCACCTTCGCGCTCCTTAAATCCCTTTCCCATGTCAGAGCTTGGTGGAAAGGTTACTGGGAGAGGTACACCGTGAATGAATATACACCATTCAAGAGAGAACCCACTTGGAAAGATTTTGTATATGCCCTAAAGGAGGATTTATACCCTGTCAGAAACTATGATGACCAATACATGAGTTGGATGACTCTGCATCAGAAAAGAGATCAGTCTGTGCCGAAGTACACTAACATCTTTCATACATTGCGCTTAAAGTTGGGTATCAAAGACTTCGAGCGGAACCTAGTTTTGAAGTATCGCAATGGTTTGCATAGGTAAATCCAAAAATAGATGGATTTCTTGGACATCACCTCACTGGGATATGATTATCGATATGCAGTCAAAATTGAGCATAAATTCAAGAAGCAGAGTAAGCAAGCGCTTGTGTTTGAAAATATGCCATAACACAATCATGGCAAAGGAAACCCTAACTCATAGAATTAAGGACAAAGAAAGGAATTCCAAGCTAAAGAGAGTCAGTCCAAGACACAGGAAAATAAAGGTAATGAGAAATCTAATAAATACACCAGAAAGTGGTGTGAGTTCCACAACAACCCCTGGCACAAAACCAATGAATGTCACTCAAAACAGTCATTGGTGGTCAAGCTGAAAGAAAAAGAATCAAAACATGACTTGAAATCTGATTCAAAGAAAAATAAATGGAAACATATCATCGATGCAGAACCTACTTCTACCATCGTGGCCACAACAATTCAACCAAAAAAACTAGAGGAGCTTGAGGAAGGGGAGCTCCTCTTCCACTTGCAGATGTGGGTAAATGGGACTTCACTACATTTCATTGTTGACATAAGGATTTAGAAGAAAATTATCTCAATTGAGGTTGTCAATATATTGAATATGCCAACGATGCCACACCCCCAACCATACACCATCAGATGTTTGAGCTGGGGACGATACATGCATGTCATCCAACAATGTTGCTTGTCCTATGTCATCAATCCCTTCAAAGATGAGGTAGTTTGTGATGTTTCTCCACTTGAAGTCTATGATTTTCTTTTAGGACAACCATATATGTGGAAACGTTATGTTATATATGAGTCTCAGCCTCATAGTGCCATTGTTACTATGGGAGGTCATCTCTATAGGGTACAAGAGGTACCTCCAACTACTCCCACTTCATTGATCTTGAAAGAAAATTATGCAAAGTAATCTATCAGAGCACAAAGTTTCCCCTCTTCACAATCCAATCAGATGGTGAAGACAAGGTCACTGCGACCACTACAACCTCAACCCAAGATGTTTCTATCCAGTAGAGGCAGGTCGACAAGATTGTAGAAGAGCACAAAGAGAATGATATTCTTCCATATGTTCATCATAGCTCTATTGGACACGACCCTTTTTAGATGTGCTTGGGGTTCCAACCATTATCCCCCATTGATATAGCTCTTCTTGTTGCATCTTCATCGACAGGTTCCTCCCACACTTAGAACAAGGAAGATCAGTCATCTAGATCTGTTGAACAAATCCAACACCTCCAATTTCTTCATGACATCCATCCATAGGAAAAGTACGAGGAAAATGGCTCACCAAGGTTTATATTCAACAAGGAAACTGGCTCACCAAGGTTCAAATTCAACAAAAGTTTCACCATCTCCCGACAGAACTTGACACAATGGGGACCATTTCTTCCCAAGGGGGGAGGAATGATCTAGGTGGATCTCAATGGCCATCCACCTTTTCAATTGAATCAACATTTCAAGCCTATGGTTTTGATAAACCATGATATTCACTCTTTTGAATGGGAATGGAACATAATTCCATCTTCATTTGTTAATTACAAACATCATGTAATGATTTCCTAGTGGTCTTATGTACATGCTTACAACATAGAGTTAAAGCATCAGATCCCATTAGAACTTTGTAGTTAAGCACACTCAAGCTAGAGTAGTACTAGGATGGGTGACTGCCCAAGAATTCATAGTGTTTTACATGCCTATGGAATTTTATAAACTTAGAATAATTTACCCCACATGCATCATGGGAATTGTTCTCCTCTCACTCTCTCATATATAATTGAGTTGAAGGAGGCCCTTTAAGCATGGAATGGAGTGTGATGTAAAGCTTGTTGCGAATGAAGCATAGCCAACATCTCTTTGTTTTCAGAGATAAGATACCCCATTCTTCCAGTTTATGTTCTACAATGTTTTTCTCCCTTATTCATTAATAGAAGTTGGGTTTCACTATATTTATGTGTTTCTTGCAATATCGTTGTGCATTTCCTTGTTATATCTCCTTGTTATATCTCCTTGTTATATCTCTGCTATATTTTTGTCTTCATGTCATTCTCAAAATAATCTAGATCACTAACCCATTGAGGAGAGTCCCCATTATAGTCGCCATTTCTATATTGGGGAAACCCCCCTATGGTCATGGGTAAGCCATAACATATTAGTGACCGCTTAAAGACTAAGAATTTCCATAGAGAACCAACACAGAACTGCAACTACTTTGATCAAAATAACTAATTGTTAGCTAAGAAGGAAAGAAGGCCTACTTGAAGTCCAATGGTTCATGTAGATCCCAAGGAAGTAGACTTTGAAGTTCCTTTCCAATCACTCCTTCCTAGAGTTGCAATAATTCCAAACACAAGACTACAAAGGAAGGTAGTTATTCTATAACTAACTCTTATAGATTTGATCAAAAGAATAAAGTATTTGCAACAATTAGTGTTCTATATAAATAGATATTCAAAAATATGAACATACATTAAGAACACCAGAACTCGAAGGAAAGAGTATCTGTATATATTAAACAATGGATTTGAGGGGTAATTTTTACCTTCTCTACTACAACAATGCTCCTCAAATGGAATCTAGGTCCCTCCACCCAGGCTACTACACATATGGTAAACCTATGACTCTATTGCATGAACAGACCCAAAGAAAATCCAAGAATATTTCTTGGTCAGATAGAGGAGTGAATAGAAAGGGATAGAAACAAGGGTTTGCAGGTATGAGGCCCAAAGTAACAAAGGAAATTCAAGGGCTTGCGGATGAGGTTGGATGCAACTAGCATGACTTTGATTTTACATTAATTACCTTTTTCCTCATGGCTCATGCTATATTTATATCATCCCTAAATATCCAGAGACAATTGGTATGGGTAAAAGGAGTTAGAAAACTAACCAAACCTGAAAGACAACGCACAATTATGCACACAAATATTTTTTTGAGAATTTTATGACATGTACGTGACTTTCCTTTGATAAACTTGCGTATATGCATGTTTTATAACTGTTAATGCATTTTTTATATATGTTAACTGTATATGCATGTTTTATAACTTTGCAAAATATTTTTTTTTAGATAATCCAGAGGAGGTATGGGGAAATGGTGTTCACAATTAGGATAGGGACAAGTCCAACAAAGGCATCAATGCTTATATCATGAGTTACCTAAGACCTGTGGCCTGTTAGGATACTACAGACCATTAACCACCTCTATTATGCTCTCTATTTTCCCACTCCCAATTTTATGGAACAAAATACATTAGTGTCAGAATGGAACCCCTTCTCCTCCCAGATGTCGAATATTCAAAATAGCCCGATAGCCATCTAGGGGTACTTTTTTGACTTCCTCAACCCTCATTTGTGATAAGGTTTTTGAATTTCAAGAATCTTATTGAAATTCCATATGTGGCTAGCCCCATATTCATGACTGATGGGGATGATGTGGCGTCCTCTCATACCATGGTGATCAACATGATAAGTCAACTTGCAGGAGGAATAACTTTTGTATATGAGCTCCAATTGAAATTAGAAAGGTATCGATGTGTAGAATAACATCGTGAGTTTCAAGTTATTTCTTGGAAATTTTTGACCCCCCAAAATGTTGTTTGATGCCTCAAAATGAATTTGCAAGGTTTCAAACCCCAATTTTCCAAATCGAACTTGTAGAATGTGGTGATCACCTACAAAAGACATATAGCTAGCAGAATAACAAATGCAACTTGCAAAAGTGAGAACACGAGAGAAACATTGGAGAGAAAAGAATAGAATGTATTAACAAAAACAAATATTGATAATTTACACATGATATACTCTGTATAGCTCAACTAATGCATATTGGAAGAGAATCCAATGTGCCATAGTGGTGGTCTTGAGATATCTGGACACACATAGGAAGATACCAGAGTTAACTGCCACCTAGCCCTAGTTAACTAGTCATCTAGTCTTCATTTAATTGAGTCATACGTGTGGAAGTGAGAGAAACACATGCAACTATTGGTGATAAAACTGAGGTTTCCATGCATGAGTGACTTCCATTAGTCTAAATAAGTGTAATTGACTCTAAAGTGAAGAGAATATTCTCCTAGAATGTAGGAGAGGTTCCTAAAAAATAGGAGACCCTCAATAATGACTAATAAACATAGGAAAATAAGGAAAAATATCATAAGTGTGTGTAATATCTCCAACACACTCCCTGAGCACTACTATAGGGTAATTAAGAATGGGTCCCAACAAATAAGGCCATGTTAGGTACGCATGAACAATGCAGCTAATGAACACTAAAAATAAAGTGAGGAAAGAGGGAAAACCTCATGGGAAGCCCCCCCCTCAAGAGACAATGCATCAAAAGAAGAAAAGATAGTTGCTAAGCAACTATGTCCTTCAGTCCAAGATGATCATGCTGAGAGTGAAACTTCTACTTAGTGAATATGTCAGTAGTCTTTTCAAAGTAAGGAAAAAATTGTTGTTCGATGATCCTCTCATGGAATAGATCTTTGATGTAGTGCATATGGATCTCGATATGCTTGATCCACTATCGTTGCATTGGGTATCTGCAAAACTTGAGAGTACTTTGGTTGTCACACCAAATGAAATTCGATTTGTGGAATTGGATGCCCAACTTTGTAAGGAATTTTATAGCCATAATGCATGGATGGTGATGTTAACTACTCCTCTATACTCAACATTAGCTGAAGATAGAGAAATAGCAGACTGCTTCTTGCTTGACCAACAAATAGGCCCCGAATCCAAACCAAGAGTGTATCCATATGTGGACTTGTGATTAGTATTATCACCTTCCTAGTCATAATCTGTGAAGCCTATGATATCCAATGCAAATCCTGATGCATAATGAATCCCATAGCTGATGGTGCCTTTAACATACCAAAGGATACACTTTGCAACCTTCCAGTATAACTCATGTGGCTCTTTCATCTACTTGGATACTTCTCCCACTGCATATGATAGGTCTGGTTAGGCATGGGATAAATACAACAAAATCCCCACTAGGTTTCTATACAGAGTGTTGTCAACCTGTGGAGTGTCCCCTCCATCCTCAAGTCTCACCCCAAATAGGAAGTGGGTAGGGGCAGACTTGCAGTTTATCATGTGAAATATCACCATGAGATATCGAGCATACTTGGCTTGATATATCTTGATTCCTGAAGCATCAAGACTAATCTCGAGACTAAGGAAGTAATGGAGTGGACCCATGTCTGTCATCAAATACATGTCATTCAGAATCCTCTTCAGTATAAAAATCGATGAAGTTGAGAAACCAATGTTCAAAACATCATCCATATAAAGAACTAGAATCAAAAGTGAATCAATAGTCCTGAGCATGTAGACATTTGGATCATATTTTCATCTCACAAAATGTTGGGATAGCAGGTAGGATTCCATGTTGGTGTACCATGCTCTCAGCTCCTGCTTGAGGGCATAGAGAGACTTCTTGAGCCTACAAACCAAAGATGAATCATGTATATATCTAGGTGGCTACTCCATGTAAATATCCTTTGAGATATATCTATGAAGAAATGCATTCTTCACATCCATCAGATGGACTTCCCATCCTTTGGTTTCCACAATAGCAAGGACCAAATGAATGGAGTCCATATTCACTACTAGAGTGGAGGTCTCATGATAGTCAATGCCATGAACATGTTAAAAAACTTTCAAAAATAGTCTTTCCTTGTATCTACTAACCTATCCATCCACTACATTCTTGGTCCTATAGACTCATCTGCATATGACAAGCTTCCCTATTGAAGGAAGCAGAATCAGATCCCAAGTTTGGTTCTCGAGGCGAGAGCTATACTCCTCTTGCATGGCTGATTCCAAAAAGGGATTCCCTGCAGCCTCACCATATGTCTGCAAGTATGAATACTGAGCCACATAATAATTCATAGGAAACATGGGCTCAATGGATGTGATTACATGAGGGGGCTCCTCGAACTGAGATAGAGTCCTCCTGAGATCCGTTGGATCCCCAACAAGATCTCCTGCATCCTGAAGAGTGGTATGTTCCCACTTGGGCCTATGTTGTGGCTCCTATATTCTATAGTCATTGTGCATTTGCATGTTATGAATCCTATGAATATGTATCAGAACTCAAATCTCAAGTAGAGTTTGAATGTGTAGACTCATCATCTCGAATTGGTGGAAGGACAAAAGTATGTTCATGCGACTCATGTGGATCATGCGAGAGACTTTTCTCAAATTGAACACTATTCTCAATGACAAGATAGTCTATAGAGGGATCTATGAGTCTGTATCCTTTCACACAGTCTGGGTATCAAACAAAGATAAATGCAATACTCTGTGGATCGAGTGTTTTCCTCGTTTCAGAGGGAAACTGGGCTCATGCATGTGAGTCGAATACACAAAAGTGGGTGACTTCTGGTTTGTTGTCACTCCAAGCCTCGAAAGGATTCTTATCCTTAAAATATCTATGAGGGGATCTATTTTGGATGTGATCGGAATAGTGAAGTGGCTCATCCCAAATCTTGGAAGGAAGTGACCTTGCATGCAACATGTAGTTGGTCATCTCTTTGAGAGATCTAGTTTTCTGCTTAACAACCTTGTTTTGCTGCAGAGTATATAATAATGTTTACTACAAATTTATCCCAACCTCAAGACAAATATTTTGAACATATTTGTTTATGTACTCCCCCCCCATTATCTATACAAATAGATTTGATATTTCTCCTTTATTGAGTCTCAACAAGTTCTTTGAACTCTTTGAGATGCTCAAAGACCTCAAAGTTTTGCTTGAGAAACAATACCCAAGTATAACATGAGTAATTGTTGGCATAGGGGCAAACCCAGGGTTCAAATATAACAACGCAACCAACAAAACCCTAACTACCGGCCCTTTCGGCAACACCTGCGAAGTAGGCGAAGTCTCACCCGAGGTAGAGGCAGGGGGTTACAGAAATCAAGTGTTTGTAACCAAGCAGGGACATAGATATGTGATTATAACACTTCACAAAGTACTTTAATAACACTTATAATATGACATGCATTAGTTCATTATATTTATTAACATCGCATAACAAACCCTAAGATAGATCAGTGTAGTAACAATAAATATTAAGCACTTCAACCACTTAGCACACAACATAGAGTTAGATATAACATTCATTCATACTTAACACATGTGAAGCACTAAGAATCTATAGATCTATATAACATACATAATAAAAAAAGTAGATTCATAATATAAACAACACAACACAAAGCAACCAGAAGACACAAGATATATGTGGTTCGCCCTAGTGTGGGGTTATGTCCACCAACTGCTTTGTCTTCTTTATTATTCATTCTTCAATATATTACATTCATCTGCCCCAGTGAACTAAGCCACAGAGCCAATATTCGCAGGGGACAAGAGATTTTCACACTGAGCACCAGATCCTCCTTCCCAAAATTAGGTCAAGGCAGAGAGCCAACTCCTTTATCAAGCACAAAGCCTTACATACACATTTTGTTTCACGAAGAACTCATAACTTCTTGCACTTAGATACTTAGACTTCCCTCTCTAAGTCTCTTACATCGCTTCACTACTTCTACCTTACAAACTTACTTATTTATACTTTTACAATAAGGCCTAATCATGGGTAAACCCATGGGCCAACATCCCATAAACCATTACAAAAACCCTAAGAACCCCTTGTTGGGTCCACAAAGCCCACAAAACAAGTGAGATCCGCAATCTCTTCTCTGCCTAGGCGGTCCTTCCTCGATCATTACGTTGAAGTCCAAAAGTGGTCAAACCTAACCAAGGTTTCCTCAAAACTTGGTCGAGGGCCAACAAGCCCCCAACACTCACATGTGACTCGTCCCAAGTCACTCAGGTCTGGTTAACGCTGCTTCAATGGCCTCAAGATTCACTCGAGTGGCCTCAACTTTCTGCTTCGCCTGAGCCTCCTACTCAACGAGATCTTGGATCATCTACTCTGTAACAGGCCCTTCTAGGCGTTGTTCCACTGTTGCAACCACCTGGTCCAGTTGCAAGCCTTGTCCTTCAATTTCTTGAAACACCTTATAGGCTTCATCCTACACAGGTTGCAACTTCTGCGCGACTTCCATTACTCTTCCTTGGATAGCAATGATTTGTTTCCCATAAATGTGTTTCCTAGTTGTTCCAGAGCATCGCTCTAATGGTCAGGGCACCTCCAACGGTCATATAGCTTCGCCGGGGTGAAGTCCCATTCTGCGCGGTTTTGCTATTTCGGAGAGGTTCAAATCTTACAAACCTACCTCTTGTGAAGTCTTCCATTTGTTATCTGTAACTTCCTATAGTTTTCCTAACTTGGATTTCTTTTTACTGAGCTTCCTTGCCTTATTTCCCATTATCTGAGTTTCTCTAACTGTTTTTGGATTCCTCTTTCCATTCTCATTCTTATCTTCTCCTAGCGTAGCGACTTTGCATTGCTGATGTGCTCTCAAAGGGTTCAAAGTTAATATCTCTTCTCTTATTAATTCTAGGGTGGGTATTCTTCTTTATTGCATGGATAGGTCCTTCAAACCTTCTTGCATTCTTTCAACTTCGAAAACTAATTTTCTTGCATTTTTTTGCTTTGACTTAACTTCTCGTTCTTCTATCAGTCGATCTATTTTTCTAGCTATGAAATCCATAAGTTCTTTCTTTTTCTTTTCTGTTCCTTCTTCCTCTGCTTTCCTTCTTATCCGATCCTTCTCGATCCAAGTCTTTCCTAAAAAAATTGGGAACGGGGCACTGTTCTCAACAAACTTAATGACTTCAAATTCCTCTTCAGTCGATGTTCCATGGATGATAACAGGTATGTTAGAAACTCTTCCACATAAGGTTATTATCTTTCCCTTGAACCAACCTATCCTTCCCAATGAATGTATCACTGTAGGCTTTCCCAAAATTTCCCAAGTGTCTTCTATCATAATATTCACTTGTGTTTCCTCATCCAAGACATAGTCTATGTCAAAGTCTCCTATTCTTTTATTTATTAGCTGTTTTACCTTCAATATCTCTGGTAAACTGACATCTTTGTTATCATACATCGTTTCTTTGAACTACAATAACATAGTCTGAGATTTCTCTGATTCTTTATCTTTGTGATTCTCTAACATGCTCTTAGTTTCTTGACTTCCTTCATAGTTTTCTTGTCTCATGTTCATTTGTTCGAATTTAGCAATCATCCTTGGACAATCCTCAACTTCATGCCCAACAATTTTACAACAAAGACAAATAGGGCCTGTACCAAGGCATTCCTTATCAAGATGTCCTGGTCTTCTGTAATTATAACATAGTGTCAATCCTCTCTTTCTCTTGTAAGTTCCCCAACTTCTCTTGTACTGCACACTGGGATCACAGTGTTGGACCTGGGATCTGCAAAAATTCTTTCTAGGTTCCTGCATCCATTTATTAGTCCAAAAATTCTTTCTATGCATAGGAAAAACATATCTTTCTTCATTTCTATCAAATTTATTCAGATCAACCCTTTCTTGCAACTGCGCCCTAGCCTTCAGACTAGGACATAATCTATTAAACATACCTAAATTCATGCTTTCAAAACAAAAATTTTCACTTATCTTAGTCTTATCAAAGCACCAAGCCTTACCTCTTTTAAGATATTTCCTCTCTTCTTCAGATCGGGTTTCTTTCTTAGCACAGAGCTTCATAAGTCAAGTAGAGTATTGTGCATTAAAACAACAAATCTACACACAAAGCTTCTCTTTTCTTTACTTCAGTTCCCAGCAATCACATCTTTAGGTCTCGACAACGGAACCGTTTTTTGGCACAAGGGAATACCCAGGTTTCAACTCTAACAATGCACCAAAAAACCCTAACCACTGGCCCTTTTGACAACAGCTGTGAAGTAGGCAAAGTCTCACCCAAGGTATAGGCAGGGGGGTTACGGGACTCAGGTGTCTGTAACCAAGATGGGACACAGATATATGATTATAACACTTCACAAAGTACTTTAATAACACTTAGAAGATGACATGCATTAGTTCATTAGATTTATTAACATTATAGAACAAACCCTAAGATATATCGACATAGTAATAATAAATATTAAGAACTTCAACTACTTAGTACACACCACATAGTTATATCTAACATTCATTCATCCTTAACACGTGTAAAGCACTAAGAATCTATAGATCTATCTAACATACATAATAAGCAAAGAAAATTCATAATATAAACAACACATCACAAAGCAACAAGAAGACACAAGATATACATGGTTCACTCCAGTGTGGGGCTACGCCCACCAACTGATTTGTCTTATTTATTATTCTTCAATATATTACATTGATCCATTCCTGTGCACTAAGCCACATAGCAAGGCTTCATAGGGGACCGAAGATCTGCGCATTGAGCACCAGATCCTCCTTCCCAAAATTAGGTCAAGGCACAGAGCCAACTCCTTTATCAAGCAAAAAAACTTACATACACATTTTGTTTCACGAAACACTCATAACTTCTTGCACCTAACTACTTAGACTTTGATCTCTAAGTCTCTTACATTGCTTCGCTACTTCTACCTTACAAACTTACTTATTTATACTTTTACAATAAGGCCTAATCATGGGTAAACCCATGGGACGACATCCCATAACCCATTACAAAAACCCTAAGAACCCCTTGCTAGGTCCAAAAAGGCCAGAAAATAATTGAGATCCGCGATCTTTGCTCCGCCTAGGCGCTCCTTCCTCGATCATTGCATCGAAGTCCAAAAAGTGGTCAAGCCTGACCAAGGTTTCCTCAAAAATTGGTCGAGGGCCCATCAATAATCATCCAAAAATTCGAGCACGTACCTTTCTTGTTTGATGTATAGATGCGGGAATGGACCCATGAGATCACTGTGAATCAGATATAATGGAGAGGAGGTCCTGTGAGCCTCCCTCTTCTCAAAATTCTCTTGAGGGTTCTTTCCAATGACACATCCTTCACAAACCCCTTTGGAAAAGTGGATATGAGGTAATCCAGTGACCATCCCTTTCTTGCTAAGTGATGCATGTACCTAAAGTTCAGATGACCAAACCTATCATGCCATAATCTACTATTGTCATTAGCATGCGTAAGTAGCACAGAGGAATCAAGTTTAATGAACTTAGAAAAAGTTTATAACTGATATTGATGATTTACCTCCCTAACAACAATCTTGGAGTTGTCTTGCATGTCAAATATGGATACAGAGTCTATTGTGAACTCCACATTTTTTCCAGAGCCTGAGTGTGTAATATGATACACTGAGAGAAGACTCATGTAAAGATGAGAAACATGGAGAACGTTCTCGAAAATTACATGATCTAGTACTACTCTCCTTTTTTTGGTGACCTCAATTGGAGATTCATCCCCCATGAGGATAGGAGGACCATTGCATATCGTCAAAGAAGATAATATATCATGTGTGGCATCCATATGGTGGGATGCACCTAAATCCACGATCTAGGAATCAGGTGAAGAGTGAAAAACAACCAATGCATGATGATTACCTTTGGGAGCATGATATTTTGGCTTCTTCTTCGCACCCTTGGGAATTTTTTCCCTAAGGTTGTTCTTTTTAAGAATCTGAGTCATAAGGTCTATTTTCTTCTTCATGCATGTGGATTCTATATGAATCCTCGATTGAAGTAGGTACACTTATGTTCTTTCTTCCCTTTTCCACTTTTGTATCCTGAAGAGTCATTAAAGGGTTTGGAGTACCCTTCCTTCTTTTATTTTGCATGGGCCTTTTCCTTTCCTTTCTTTTTGGATTTATGATGTTGAGAATTGCTACCATTAGGTGCAACAAGTGCATGTGGTTTAGAGTTTTTTATTACACCCATCTTGATGAGTTTGTATTGCTCCTAAATCGGGGCCTCAATGAAGGTATCCAAAGAGGGCATAGTCCACGATGCTCCAATAGTCAACCTATGAGTGTGGAAAGTAGAAACAAAAACTGAATAATATAGACCACATTTTTAGAAAATGGTGAGAACCATTCACTTTTCCTCCTTTGATTTATCAACCTGTTGAGGGGTCCTAAATCCATTTAACTCAACAACAAGAACCAAACCCGCCACCGAGGCCCAATTAGACTCTCCAACGTTTGATAATGGAATGGTTCTCCAAATCTGTCAATCCGGCCAAATAATCGATGGTATTTACATAGTGATTGACAGGATATCTTCTTATGAAAATTCCTCCTTCAGTTTAAACGTTCTCTTTTGTATTTTCTTTTATTAGGTGGGTCTGCTAATAGATATGTGCTGGTATAAACCAGTTGAGTAAAGGGAGAATCTTAACTACTAAATAAGCTTGAGCTTGGGATAACCATCGTGCTCCAACATGCAGTCAAATATTTTCATACCTATGACAAGCCTAGTACTAATACATCAAATTGCTGGTATTTTAATTATTGAATGAGATACAACTATCGAAAGAAAACATACATGCAATAAAATGATGGCAAGAAAAATAGTTTCCTTATCTTTAAATATTAATCCCACATTAACACAATGATTTTCTTTCCATCATTAGAGACAAGAACTATAAAAATATTGAACAAACTAACTTATCAATAGATTCATAAACTCTTACTCATTAAAGAATCCATTCATGAGATAAAGTTAGAAGTAATTCCTCCTTATGATCCAATCACACATGCCCTTGATGTCGAACATACATTTTTCTTCGGTCCTAAACAAGACTTCTCAATTAAGGTAGTTCCGAAATAGTTCTTTACAATTTCAAAAATGAGGGTCTTTGCCAAAACCATTGACCTTCTCTAAAAGGTTGATCCTCTTATTTATAACAAATTATTAACTAAAAATAACTATCAAAAGTGCAAGCTAAGTAAAAAAAACATTGCCACATGACACTTCCATCTCTCTGTCTTCTAAGAGTCATCAAATGGTTTCACTTAAGTGGATGACTCTTCTCATACTCTAACCATTTGACGAAACGTTCCTTGCATGTGTTGGCATACAGGGATCTATGTTGGTCCATTGGGGCTGAAAGGATCTCCTTTATCTCCACTTCCTATGCCTGATACTTGACTACGTTAACACTTAACTATTTTAATATTGTTCGAGCCTTGATTGGGTGCTCCATGAACTGTTGTACTTGACCTGGCGCCATGTTTTCCACCTTTGCTATCTCTCCAATCCATGATGAGTCTTGTTCTGCATGTTGTTTGACTATGTCATGCAAGTCAACAAATTCCTCGGGTGAGACGAATTCTGGGAGACTGATGTCTCTCATTCCACACTATTAAATTTGAACGTTTTTGCGACGAAGTAGAGACAATTTTTTGTCGGCATAGAGTCATTTTTACGACCAAGATAATTTGTTTTTTCGTCGGAATTAATTTGTCGGTCTAGCGACCACACATGGATCTTCGTCGGTCTAGCAACCAGAAAAAGAAGCCTATTCACAATAGGGAAATGTTCGGCTAGCGAAGAATGTTAGTCGGTCAAATGACTAATATTAGTCACAAGAGTGACCAAAAAAACCCTAGCAAACTTAGTCAATAAACCACTATGAGTCACTAGAATGAGGAATATTAGTCACTAGAGTGACTAAACCATCAGTTAAAAAGGTCAAGATAAGGAGGATCAATTAGTCGCTAACTGACTAGCGACGAACAGGTTGGTCACTCTAGCGACTAACAGGTTGGTTGTTAAAGTGACCAACACGTTGATGTTTGCGACCAATTGGCTATACTAGCGATGAACAAGTTGGTGGCTCTAGCGACTAACAGGTTGGTCGCTAAAGAGACTAACACATTGATGGTTGCGACCAATTGGCTATACTAGCGATGAACAGGTTGGTCGCTAAAGCGACCAATATTGGGGATTTTAAAAAAAAAAATTATGCCATTCACACAAGATCTATGCAAATCTGACCTACATGAGCATTTTTTAATAGCAAAAATGAAATGGTCCATGACTATAACGGACAATTAAAAAAATTGCAATGAAACTATCTATATGCCTATGTTTCTTTTGATTTTTCAAATTAAAATGAATTGAATTGCAAGAAAAGAAACCTACAGATGTAAAAAACCATTGAAATGCAAAGTTACAACCTATTTGCAGAGAAAAAACAAAGAGTCAAACCCTCAAAAAAACTCTTGAAGGAAAGGTAGTAAAACCATAGGGGGGTTTGTTCCTCAATCGTTTGGATTTTTAAGGGTTTTAAGCCAAACCTACAAGATAAAATCTAACTAATCATCCACATTCCCTAAATATAAACCTAGTAGACACACGAAAGCGATAAAAACTAGAATAACTATTTTTTTTATCCCCTATAGAAAGTTACCTCAAAATGTGTGTTGGCCCATGACGAAAGGTACCATGTTTCCTACATTGACAAACAAAGGAACTAGACCTTGTTGATGCATTGGTCAATGCACTTGTTGACCCCAATAAGTGTGATGGTCTCTAGGGGGTCTCCTGCACCTGGGAGCTCAACTTTGTGGGATTCCTTTGTGGTTTCCAACCCTTGTCACTTGCAAACACAACACATAAAGCTAAAAGAAGTCAGAAAAACCTAAAAAACTCATAAAAAACAAATAAACTCATTTACCACACACCCACAATCAAGGATCTTGATATTG
>ML778625.1:211181-221246 GCA_009831015.1 Picea engelmannii
CATAATTTTCCATAATATCATCATCATATATAGCGTCATCGAGAACATTATCATCTACATCATATGGTCGATCAACTTTCTCGACTTCGTCATCTGACGATACACGGTCTACCTCCTCATGTTCTTCTGTATCACCTTCTAGTTCTTGAATATCATCTTCTTCTGGTACATTATACTTTACAGGCCTTCCTCTTGGATCATATCTAACAACAAACGACCAACTTCGTTTACCGGGAACCTCGCAATAGAATACCTGCTCACATTGGCTTGGAAGAACATAACTTTCTAGACCCGGTTCAAATGCCCTTGTATTAACCATGGTAAAACCATTGTCATGTTGAATAACAGTTCTTTCAGGATCACGTTCATTTATCCATAAATGATACCATTTGACCTCAAACACAATTATCTTGAAGGATTTGAAGTCACACTCAATTATATCATCCAAATGTCCATAATATCTATTTTATGTTAGTCTTGGATGTTTGTCACTTCTAGAAGAAACATTAGTGACTTGAAACACTGCAGTTATCCCTGAATCAACAGTTTTCTTCGTGTCATCCACCCTTTTGACGTGAAATTTTCGACCATTATACCACATAGCTTTGTGGTGCTTCAACTGCAATATTTTCGACAAGTACAAAATAAATTAATAATTCATAAACGTATTTAAACATAATAAATATTAAAAAATAATAGATTAACATTTTGTATAATAACAAAAAGTGAGGGTAAAATTTTATATGCTTACCTGTTTATCTTTTAAACCATATGCTAAATCAATCTCCCTCTGCATAAGATTGTGATCTTCATTACGATGAGCTCTTTTAATTAATGTAGCCACCCCTTCCCATGAAAACCTACCTTCATCCAATCAAGATTGTTAGCAATGTATAAATGTAGTGCATCCCACACTCGACCAACTGCAATGAAAAAAATATAAATTAGTAAGAATAATGAATAATAATAATTGATGGAGGTATAATATAAATTGAAGAAATACAAAATAAATAAAAATCAAATAATATAATACCTTTCATTTTCCTCATTTTACAATTCCCGACTGCTGTAACAGATATTGCAAATTTCTAAAATTGGCGTATTTCTCCAAATTTTATGTCACACAAAAAAAAAATAGACGGAAGCGTTGGCATTTGAGTGATTACATACACCATGCGTTAAGTCATAGGGAGAAATGAAAGAGACCCGAAACGGGTGCGCTACATGCCCAAATTTCAACTGAATGATAAGATTGAGCATCATGTAGAGATTCAAGATTTGAAGGGAGAGTCCATTGGTTTATACATTTGTCAATAAAGCATCTAAAATTCAGAGCTGCGAGGATATAATTGACCATATGTTAATAAAAGTGTCAAGGTGATCTCATAGGTGTTGATGAGAGTATCCAAGTGTAGCAATGCCCGAGTTCGAATTTCAAATGTCAATACAAGTCTTCTCATTTGTTCGACAGAGCAGTTATGGAAAGTGCATATGGTTTGCCCAATTTTTTTTTGGGCTCGCATGCTTGCATTAGAAATCTGTTAACCCATTATTTCCTAAGTCAGGACTGTAAAACTGAGAATGCAACGAATATAATGAGGAATTATACAACAAACTAGCAAGGGAGGGATATTTGTGGATGTGTCAATCTGCATAGTGAAGGATATATTAAATACATTCTCTGAATTCAAGATGGCACATGTTGCATGCACGAAGCACCATGAAGAGCACCAACCTCCCCATTTCGGGATTTTGACCATCATTTGAAAAACGACATGATGCCACTTCTTTCAAAAGTCCGAAAGGTGAATTCATGGTTCCAATCACCTCGTCGACGGGTAGGGTTCCATTTGTCAATTATAAGATTATTCGCACACGAAATTTGACTGGCATCAAATCGCACATAGCTATTGCAAATCTGGGAGATGTATTTCATGAAGACACTATTTATGCTACTTGTAACGAGAAGAAGAGTCCAAGAGATTGAAGAAACAATGAATAACTGAAGAAGTGGAACATAAAAGACTTGCATCCGAGTGTTAACACAACCCTTGGGACGAAAGAGTCATTGGATCAGTGAGAGAGAATCTTGTCGCTGATATTGATATTACAGCCATGGGCCTTCGAATCTTGAGACTGCATCCTCAGATGTTTTAAAAAACTTTTAGAGATGAGAATGGGGAGTTCCTTTGCTTATTGGTTCAAACCCAGAAAGAAGTTACAGACATATTAAACGCCAATCGCTTCTCACACATTTCATTTTCGGGAGAAACAATCATGGAAGAAGAAAAACTCTGTACTAAAAGGTATATTTGGAATGCTCTGGAAAATGTGCATGCGTGCGAGAAATGGGCTCTCAAAAGAACACTCGGGGAGTGGGTCATCCAGCTTGAAGATTTCATGAAAGAAGCAGAATGGTCGTAAGCAAAATATGTACCTTCCTTTCATGAATACATAGAGAGCGCTAGTGTCTCAGTAGCACTGGAAACTATCGTTTTCATTAGTGTTCTTTTCACTAGAGAGCTTCTTACAGATCACATATTCTCCCAAATTGATTAGCGACCATGCAGAGAATAAATCCATGCATTGGAGGGAAAACTAAAACCGTGCATATCAATTTTCGAAGGAAGCTATAGCTGAATCTCCGGAATGGGTAGGGGCATGCATCATCGTATTGATTGATCGCTCATACGATATGAGGAAATGGGGACACGACAAATGTTGTTCTTTAAGCCAACGAGACCCTACCAAAGAAGCCAATTAGAAGATTTATCCTTTTCATGCTTCCCATCTTTAGCCGAATCTCTTTCAGATTGGACTCCAGGAATAACTTGACTTAATTCGATATCCACCCGTCAGCTGTAGAGGAGTATGGTTATGCTTATATTACTAAGCATTGCATTGATGGCCAGCTGGAAATTCTAGATCCAGGATTTGTCAACAGAACTTCAATTGAAGATTTGAATTCATTGATTTTGATGTTTGGGATTTGATGTGGTTAACAAACATGTCGTTATGTTCTGAAAAAATCACCTCCGATAGATAGAGACTAGCATTCATCAGCGATCTAATCCAGATTTAAAGTTAAAGGATGAAATGCACGGTATCAACATTCAAAGTGCCCATTTCATCCACCGATTTCAGGATTTCCCATAAAATATTCAGGCAGCATTTAAGCATTCACAGAGGCTTTTCCAGGAGCATACTGACGTCAAGGGATTTGTTCCAGATTTTCAGTAGAACGGATTCCCCATTCGATCATTTGTGTTGCAAAGATTATGAAATTACGATCTGGATTCCAAGTGATTTATTGTTTTCACAGTAGACATTCCCTTTACAATGACCTCCCAACGGTTTGTAAAGCAATGACACTCGGCATTAAAGTTCAATCATACAAAGGGATCATCCATACACCACTTGTCAAAGAGATTAGTAATGGTTTAAAGAAACTGGCAAAGCATCTAGCAGTTGCAGAATTCCAAGAAGGCAAACCATTTCCATACTTCTCGAAACAAAAAGAGATTTATTTTAGATTATTTTTTTTAAAGACTAAGTTATGTAACGGATTGAGAGGGTGATATTAGTTAAATAATCATTGGAGGAGGCTGAAAGACAGGGGGTTGGAGGGAAAACCTCTTTTGAAGAGGGGATCCTTTTGTAAGCTGAGTTATTTTGTAAACCCGAAATGGAGTAATACAAGAAGACGTGTTCACTTGATATTATGAGATTCATCATGGTCGATTCTTTCAGTATGTTCTTCCTGTTGTCATTGTCATATTGTCTATCTCTTCCTTTTTCAACTGATTTAAAATTTGTTTGGAATTCATTTTATATGCTCCTTACACACAGTTGATATATATGTGTTGCATTTCTATGGTGACTAGTCAGAATTCACTCAAGATAAGTGCTCTGCATCTAGTTATCAGCCTTCAGTCTTTTTCCTCTAAAGTTGTAGTGAAAATTCATCCTTGATAGATGCTTTCATTGTGATGGCCTTTTCCTTTTCTTTTTCTGCTACCATATCATGGTCATCAATTGCTGAAAGATAGACTTACTTTGCCTCATTTTCCGCAAGTTATACGATCACTGCTATTATTTTTTTTCTTAGGTTTTCACTTGACTCCATGCCCAATGGACTATTTTCCTAGTCCAACCCCAAACTTTAAAAATCCAAAACTATCATTTACCCATAAATCTACCCACCATTTCACGATTACTGATTATCATATTGTGACATTATTCAAGAGATCCCTCACGGATTGGGAGGGGCAGCTTCCAATCCAAAGTGGTTCGAGGTTGCCTCATGATTGATTTGCATGCAACCCAAATTCGGTTCCGAGTAACAACATTTTGGCACTGTTGTTGGGGAATCGAAGTTGATATCTATCCCTGGGAGAACGACATTTTCATAGTCCTAAGGCCTGGTTGGGAAGCCAGTCATAGGAAAATGTTGGTTGCACATGCTCTGGCGACTCCATTAAAAGTTCTTGAAGGTGATTTTACCGGTAGGATAAGTTAGAATTCCAACTTTCATGATGCCCTGGCAATCTGGCAAGTCAACTTCCCATCCCTGCGCTTCATCAAATAGAACATCAAGGGAATAAGTGATACTTACGTAGTTATACAGCTTGATGATTGTATTGCAAAGAGTAAGTCATTTGGGCGTGCAAGTTTTATCAAATCAGAATTTAAGAAAATATGTTTCCTTGACAATGGAAGAAAAGACAAAATTGTGTAGTAATCTGGCGGGACACTTCACAACAAAGGTTGGTTGATGACCTCGTCTCTGTTCATAATCTCATGAGGTGGATTGATATAGAATTCAAGCATCATAGGTATGAAAATTTTTGCTCCCCTTTATCTTCCTATTTGGAGTTATGTCATATGTTTAGTCAAGAAGAGAAGTTAATGCGTTCACAGAAACTCCTTATTGAGATTGAAGAAGAACAAGAGCAGTATAAATTTCTCGTTAAATATAAACACTACAGAGGAGGATATGAGGCTGCTATGGCCGCCTTGCACAAGTATTATGGTTTTAATCTCAAGACCAATAACATAGTGCTTCCTAAAAATAAGTCTTTAGACATTTATTCAAATCAAAATGAAGCATTTTCTCAAAGCATTTTCGTTGAGAGGACATGTTCAGATATATATGATTATTCAAGTCTTGTTGAACATTGCCCTTAAACATTCCTGTAACATGAATGGAGGCGGCTACTTTGGGAAGTATATCAAAATTTTCTAAATTTTTTTCTATAGGTGAAAGCGTTGATGAACAAGTTGATTTTTCTTTTAACGATCCTTTTGCAGCCCTGTTAGAGGCTACCATGGAGGTGAGTTTCTTAATGTTCGCAGATGGTGGAGACATTCTTAGTCAGTGTGCTGGTTTTCTCTGTTCCAATTCTGACTATCAGATTGGAGAAGAAATCTTGTCGTAGTCTGTCACCTAGCTCCTTGATTGGTTTCAACGAAAAAGTGTGGTCACTCAATCGGTTACCTGTTCTTAGTAAATAGGGTGGCACAGGCTACAAGTTATAGCTTTTGTGTCAGGTCGTCCAATGGATGAAGGCACATGGTCTGCTGTTCTTGGTGCTTTACAGGAAAGAACCATCCCTAGATGGAGCCTATGTTGTAACAGATATTGCAAATTTCTAAACTCGGCGTATTTCTCCAAATTTTATGTCACAATAAAAATAAATAGACGAAAGCGTTAGCATTTGAGTGATTACATACACCATGTGTTAAGTCATAGGGAGAAATGAAGGAGACCCGAAAAGGGTGCGCTACACGCCCAAATTTCAACTGAATGATAAGATTGACCATCATGTAGAGATTCGATATTTGAAGGGAGAGTCCATTGGTTTATACATTTGTCAATAAAGCATCTAAAATTCCAAGCTGCGAGGATATAATTGATCATATGTTAATAAAAGTGTCAAGGTGATCTCATAGGTGTTGATGAGAGTATCCAAGTGTAGCAATGCCCGAGTTCGAATTTCAAATGCCGATACAAGTCTTCTCATTTGTTCGACATAGCATTTATGGAAAGTGCGTATGGTTTGCCCAATTTTTTTTTGGGTTCGCATGCTTGCATTAGAAATCTGTTAACCCATTATTTCCTAAGTCAGGATTGTAAAACTGAGAATGCAATGAATAAAATGAGGAATTATACAACAAACTAGCAAGGGAGGGATATTTGTGGATGTGTCAATTTTCATAGTGAAGGATATATTAAATACATTCTCCGAATTCAAGATGGCACATGTCACATGCACGAAGCACCATGAAGAGCACCAACCTCGCCATTTCAGGATTTTGACCATCGTTTGAAAAACGACATGATGTCACTTCTTCCGAAAGTCCAAAAGCCGAATTCATGGTTCCAATCATCACGCCGACGGGTAGGGTTTCGTTTGTCAATTATAAGATTATTCGCACACAGACTTTGATTGGCATCAAATCGCACATAGCCATTGCAAATCTGGGAGCTGTATTTCATGAAGACACTAGTTATGCTAATTGTAACAAGAAGAAGATTCCAAGAGATTGAAGAAACAATGAATAACTGAAGAAGCAAAACATAAAATACTTGCATCCGAGTGTTAACACAGCCCTTGGGACGAAAGAGTCATTGGATCAGCGAGAGAGAATCCTGTCACTGATATTGATGTTACAGCCATGGGCCTTCGAATCTTGAGACTGCATTCTCAAATGTTTTAAAAAAAAATTAGAGATGAGAATGGGGAGTTCCTTTGCTTCTTGGTTCAAACCTAGAAAGAAGTTACAGACATATTAAACACCAATTGCTGCTCACACGTTGCATTTCCAGGAGAAACGGTCATGGAAGAAGAAAAACTTTGTACCGAAAGGTATCTTTGGAACGCTCTGGAAAATGTGCATGTGTTCGAGAAATGGGCTCTCAAAAGAACACTCGGGGAGTGGGCCATCCAGCTTGAAGATTTCATGAAAGAAGCATAATGGTTGGAAGAAAAATATGTAATATCCTTTCATGAATACATAGAGAGCGCTAGTGTCTCAGTAGCACTGGCAACTGTCGTTTTCATTAGTCTTCTTTTCACTGGAGAGCTTCTTACAGATCACATATTCTCCCAAATTGATTAGCGACCATGCAGAGAAGAAATCTATGCATCGGAGGGCAAACTAAAACCGTGCATATCAATTGTCGAAGGAAGATATAGCTAAATCTCCGGAATGGGTAGGGGCACGCATCATCGTATTGATTGATCGCTCATACAATATGAGAAAATGGGAACACAACGAATGTTGTTCTTCAAGCCAACACGGCCCTACCAAAGAAGCCAATTAGAAGATTGATCCTTTTCATGATTCCCATCTTTAGCCGAATCTCTTTCAGATCGGACTCCAGGCATAACTTGACTTAATTCGATATCCACCCATCAACTGTAGAGGAGTATGGTTATGCTTATATTACTAAGCATTGCATTGATGGCCAACTGATCCGGATTATTTTCGGCACGAAATGAGAGCGAAGATATAATAAAGAAATGCACAGAGATATTACAGATATTCAATAACATAACAGAAATGTATCAGAGATGCAACCATAAACACAAATATACATTAATACATTATTTCTATTGATCAAATAAATGTATAGAGACTGTAAAAATACAGAGTGAAAGACTCGCTAGAATGGTGGCAGCTTATCTCTAAGAAGAGATGTGACGGCTACTCGCATTCGCAAGAAGATGATTACAATGAGGCTCTGAAGGCATTTTTACAATAAACAGGAATGCCAAAAGTCCTAGACATCCAAAAACTAACCCTAGGAGATGAAGCACCAAAAGTCATGTGGGCCCCGTTTGGGTAAGCGAGTACATCAACTTCCCGGGGTCGTAACTTTTGCATACGATCTCCGTTTTAGGCGTGTGATAGCTCGTTGGAAAGGTATCATCAAGGAGATTCATTTTGGGGGCTCAATCATGCCTATGACTATCATTGAGAACCTCGATCTTGAAAAACCTTCATTTAGGCCCTCAAAATGGCCCCGGAAGTTAAAACCTGCTAAAAATAGTAAATTGTCAAAATTGCCAGAAAACAGTTTTGAGCCAGTTGAAAAAGGTGGGTGGCCACTGATATCCACCTGGATCAATCCTCCCTCCTTAGGAAGCAATGGTCTCCATTGCATTGAGTTCCCGGGGGAGAGGGCAAAGCGTTTGTTGGATCTGCATCTGGGTGAGTTGCTTGTATTGTTGGAGACGTCGCGATGCTTGGTTTGTGGAAGTTTGTCATGAACCTGTTGAAGTTGAGGCTATTCAACAAGTCGAGATACATGAGAGGAAGGTGTGTAGAAGGAATTTTTGTGCTTTGATGCAACCTTGTCGACCTGCTTCTGTTGGATAGAAGGTGTAGGGGGCGAAACTGTAGTGGTTGCAATGTCCTTATGTTCCCCTTTCGAACAGATTGTGAAGAAGCTTAATTTTGCAGTATGAGATACTAACTTGCGGAACTTTTTAGGTGGAACAATAGTTGGAACTACCTCTGGTATTCTGTAGAGATGACCCCCCAAAGTAACAATAACACTACGGGGTCGAGACTCATGAACAACATGGCGCTTCCACATATATGGTTGGCCCAAGAGAACATCACAGAAATCCAATGGGGCAACATCACATAATACCTCATCCTTGAAGGGTTGGATGTTGTATGACAATCAACATTCCTGGTTGACACGAAGATCTCATCCTTGGCGAAGCCACCTGATGTTGTATGGTTGCGGGTGTGGTGTTGTCGACAATCCCAACTGTTTGATGACCTCTGTTGAGATGAGGTTCTTCTGGCTTCCACTATCAACAATAAAATGAAAAGGGGTCCCCTTCACCCACATCTGTGAATGAAAAAGGTGCTCCCCCTCTTCAGGATCTGTTGTTTCTTCTGGTTGAATTGTTGTGGTCGCGACAATAGCAGTGGGGTCTGCGTCGATGATCTGTCTTTTACCATTATTTTCAGAATCGGATTATGAATCAAGGCTTGGCTCCTTTTCTTTGATCTCAGCCACCAATGACTGTTTTGAGTGACATTCATCGGTGTTTTGCCAAGGGCTTTTTTGGAACTCGCACCATTTTTCGGTGTCCTTCTTTGTCTTCCCGTGACCCTTCTTTTCTTGTGTCTTGGATTGGTTTTCGGGAGACTATTTGTTCAGGCTGTCTTTGTCATACTTTGGTTGTTGTGGATTTGCAGACCCAAACTCCTATTTGTTCTGGTGCTTAAATTTCTTCTCAATTTTAACAACATATCGATAAGCAGCACCGAGTGATGAGATGTCCAGAAAATCCATTTCAGTTTGGATGTATCTGTGTAGAGCCCCATGGTATTTCAAAACCAAATGTCGCTCGGAGTCTTTGATACCCAGCTTGGTGCACAAGGTATGGAAGGTATTGGTGAAATCCGTAACTGCTTGGCCCCTCTCTTTCCACAGTGTGGTCCATCTCATGTATTGGTCCTCATAGTTTCCAACAGGGTAATACTGTTCCTTTACCACATCCACAAAAAAATCCCAAGTGGGATCAGCCCCATATATTCCAGACTCCTCTATGGAACTTTGCTCCCAGTAAGTTTCCAACCAATGTTTGACACGAGGGAGAGCTTTAAGGAGTGCGAAGGTGATATTTTCTTTGTCGAAAAAATTGTGAAGAGAGAAATAACCTTCTAGCAGAGTTAACCATTTTTATAGGGCTTCTGCATCTATATGTCCTTCAAATACAGGAATATCAAAATTAATTTGTACCTTGAAAGGCGAGGTGACTTCAAAGTGGCCGCTTGATGAAGATGCGCCTGATGCTATCGGTAGGCGTTTAAGGATGTGGGCAAAATTCTCCATCATTTCGTCCCTCTGTCACGTGAGAGCTTGCTCAAGCAACATATTTATAGGATCGTTTGCTCTGTCGATTTTCTTTTCTTCCGCCATTGAGGGTTTCTTGGGTGTGCGAGAGGGATTGTCTTCAATAGAGACAAGCTCGAGACCCAACTTGCTATACTCGGACCTCGTCGGGGACATGCACTGAAAAAATGATCAAGAGCAGC
>ML778625.1:227586-245401 GCA_009831015.1 Picea engelmannii
ACATAACTTTGATAACCTTCTTCATATATACCTTATAATTCATAACCCCCTATAACCCCTTACCCCAAACATTTATCGACCCTAGGTCTTAACACATATAGCTTATATATCATCTTTAATATGATAACACATCTTTGTTAATTATGTAAGTTGTCATCTCTAACTCATAATACATGAACTTATAAACCATAAACATTATAACCATTGTGTTGGCGTTGGAAGTCACTCCTAGATTGCAGCAGGAGCAGAGCCCGATGCCCATTAATTTATGTCACCATTTGTCTATAGAGGGTGATAAAATGGAGGGAAACTCAAAACAATATCGTTCTAACACTGAAACTAGGCTGGACACACACAATTAGGTGAGGTCTTAGTTAAACTTCAGACAGTGAGTTGTAGTAAGGGTGAATAGGAGGAAGACTTGTATGAGAGAAATGCAAAGGTCTATCGTAAACATTAGGTTTCTAACAGATTGTAGGAGAAGACATCTAAACACAAGAGATTCTTACATTCAAACGCAGAAAACTGGAGAATAAAACAATGCGACAATAAATCCTTTACCATAACATAGTTGCAATGATTCATGTGAATCAGTCATTCATGAACTCCCTCAGTGTGAGATGAAAACTAGATGGGATAAGAAAGTTGTTTGTCATAAAATAAGAAATCTCACATACCGATACATAACCAAAGAACTAGAGTGTCTATTAAAACTTTACAATTGGGAGCTTCGCTCTACCATTGATGCTTACAAAAATAGAAAAACTGAGTATATATACTCAGAAAAATTCACCCAACAAAGGCGTGTTCGAACCTCCAAGGCGTGGCGTCTTTTCAGTCAAACCTGGACATAAATCTTTCATCAGAAGCCACCTTAACTTAGCATGGCTCTTGCGGGGGGGGGGGGACCTGCACACAAGGGTACCACGGGTTGATTGCTCCATGCCTCCCATACCTTCCATATTTGGCTCGAGCTGGGTTTTCACCTAAATTATCATCTTTTATTAACTGATTCCCCAGGGAGTGGCTGAGATGATACCCTCAGGAGAAGATCATGTACCTGCTCTCTAAGGCTCGGAGGCTGGCCTCCCTTTCTTCTGGAACTTCCCTCAATGTAACCCAAGGTCATGACCTGGCGCCTCTCTCCAAGGGTACTTTGGCATTTCTTCCTTCGAGGATTTCTACTTCCCCTTCCTTCAAATTTCCTGGTGCCCAATCTCGCAAAACGACCTTCCAGGATCAACGGTTGGATTGGCTTTAAAAATGATGGCCATGATCATTTTTCCTTGAACACATTGGCTCCACGCTCTTTCATCTGCTTTGTCCCTTTCCCATACGACCCAGTTCTATGACTGTGGGCCCGCACCCATAGGCACCTTCGGCACTTCGCGTATCGTGGCTAGGAGGATGCTGCTTCCTATTCTCCAAAGTCACGATAGGAGAAGAGGCGATAGAGCCTAATCACGTGCCACATGTCCTTCCTTGATCGGACAACCCAGAACTTATTCGGCGCTACTGTGGGCCCAAATATTGGATGCCTTCGCATCTCACGTATCGCGGCGTGCTCGTCCGGGATGGATGGCTTGGATCATTTTGGTGATATGGTGGGCCTGAATCCTGGATGCCTTCACATCTCGCATACCGCGGCTGGGAGGAGGCTGCTTGCTGTTCTTCAAAGTCACGATAGGCGAAGAGGTGATAGAGCCTAATCGCGCACCACGTGCTCGTCCGGGATGGATGGCCTAGATCATTTCGGTGAGATGGTGGGCCCGAATCCTGGATGCCTTCGCATCTCGCATATCGTGGCTGGGAGGAGGCTACTTCCTATTCTTCAAAGTCACGATAGGCAAAGAGGCGATAGAGCCTAATCACGTGGCATGTGCTCGTCTGGAATGGATGGCCTGGATCATTTCGGTGAGATGGTGGGCCCGAATCTTGGATGCCTTCGCATCTCACGTATTGCGGCTGGAAGGAGGTTGCTTCCTGTTCTTCAAAGTCACGATAGGCGAAGAGGCGATAGAGCCTAATCGCGCGCCACGTACTCATCCAGGATGGACGACCTGGATCATTTCAGTGAGATGGTGGGTGCCATCTCTTGTGTTAAACCTAGCGCAACTCGGTCGACCGCAGATGCCCGCCGAATGATGATATTTTCCACCAGTTGATCCTCACCTTTGAACACTAGATCACTCATCGCTAACATTATAAGCCCGAAATGGAGATTTGGTGCACTGCACAGTGCGCTCACGACTGCATATTTGGACAAAATGCCTTTGTTGGGCCTTTAAACCCACTTCTTCATAATTCATGCCATGATTTAAAAGAAGATAAAACAACCCCCCTTTCTTTACAAGAATTAGCGCTAACTCATTGTAACCCTTAAACTTTACTAAACCTAACATTGATCCCTTCCAAGCCATAACAAATAGCTTTTATAACCTTTAATCCTTATAACTCATAACTCCTAACACTTAAAACCCTAACCCCTTTAACCTTTACTGATATTACCCTATTCGTAAAACACTAAATCCATATAATCCATATTTGTAAAACACTAACCCCTTACTGCCATGACATCTAACCCCTCACCTATATAACCCATTACACACGTATCACCTAATTATTAACAACTATAACCCCTATAAGTCCAAACATGTATACTCTTTAAGTCCTTTAACTAATATCACCCCTAACCTCCCTAACCATAGCTCATGTAAGCACTTAACCATTAATATCCACCCTTTATAATATTTATAACCCATAACACCTCATATAGTTTATAATTCATTTAACTTTTAATAGTTATAACCCATTATTTCCAAATACCTATAACATCTTCATCACTTAAATACTAAAACCCTAGCATATATAACCCCTAAGAATTATCCCCTATAACCCCTAAATATTTGTATGTATTACCATTAACACTTAACACATATATCTTTTATCCATAATTAGCACCTATAACATCTTCCTCTAAACCCTTAGAAGGAGTGAAAATAAACCATAAAATAGTTCAATAGCACCAAATTACTAAATCACACAGAAAAATTTTAAGTACCGACCTTCAAAATCTTAGCTATGTAGAGTCTGATCAATTCAATGTTTCTCTTCTTAAAAGAGAATTGAAATCAAGATTTCATAAAAACCAGAACACCATTACATCAGAACACCCGAATGATTTTCGCAACTATAGAAAATGATTGTCGTAACTATAGAAAATTTGTTGTAACTGGGATATATATATGATTGATTTGTCGTAAATGATCGTTTGATTCCCACAAGTGCCCTTGTTGGTCGCTAGAGCACCTAAATGGTGGTTAGTCACTAGAGTGACCAAGATTCGTCGTTAAAACGACTAACCTGGAATATTGGTCGCTAGAGCGACCAACATTTGGACCCTGAAAAAAAAAGGTGTATTTAGTACAAAAAAATGAAAAAAAAAGACGACGAAATTCTAAACTGTCGTAATATTTCGTTGTAATTTGCACCCAATGTAGTAGTGCCCTGATTGATCTTGGTCTAACTATCTTCGCAATCAATCCATTTCTCTTGAATCTTCCACTGAGGTTCTTGGGCCATAGTCACCTAGTATTCGACCGACTTCCTTATATGATCGATGCTATTGTCCCTTAGCACCCAAATGTCATTCTCTTCGGCGTCTCGGCCCTTTTTAACCGCGTTGATGTAATCAATTCTTTCCACCACTTGGCGGGCCTTCTCATACCATATTTCCATGTCTTTTCACATCTCTAGTGCCATAAGGGTATCTTCTTGGAAGTCAACTATCCCTGCAGTGAAACGGTGTTGTTCACTCATGAATTTGTTGTAGGCATCTTGGAATTCACTTCTCAAAAATATCGTGGCCTGTGTGGAGTCTTGACAGTATTTCACCAAATGGCGCAGATGCTCCAACTCCTTTAGTGCAAAGGCCAACTCCTCTTCACATTTACTTGTTATATCTAGGGTGGCATCTGTGATTTCCATCCCTGCGCCAATAATCTCAAACGTCTTGGCATGCTCTGTGCTGATCAATTTATCCTCTGTGATGATGAGGATTGAAATGTCCAAAGTAAGCCTCATTTTCTTAGTGGTTCTCTTCACGATGGCTTTCCTCTTTTGGTCGTAGGAGATTTCTTGTATATCAACAACCTCATCATTAGGTTCAGGGATTTGTTGTTCTCCCCAAGTAAGAGTGTTTCCCAGGCTCCCAATGGTGTATATTTGTTCAAGACTATGTTCCTGAACCTCTTCTATATGTCTCGATGGCTCGAACTCTTGTTGTTTCTCATTGGGTGGTAAAGTATTGGTCAAAAATGAGGAATCAGAGGCATGTTCGGTACTTACTTGGTAATTGGTTGTCGAAACGTTGATTTCCTATTGTGGAATTTCTCCTTCTTGTTCGAGCAATCCTAGATCATCCCTCGAGCTTTCCATTGGAATTCTCGATATGTTGAGTGGCCCAACGTCCAAGGCACTTTCCACCTCATGCTCGCTCTGTGGGTGGCTTTGAATTGAAGCATCGGGACCCAAGGTGGATGCTTTTTCATGTTCTTTCTTTTCTGTGATTTTCACCGAAGTGACCAGGGACACCTCTGAACTCTCCTAATCATCGTAGATGGTTATTAGATCGAACATGGGATTCGGTATACTTGTTCTCCCTTATTTCCTTGCTATCCTAGGCTGAGTTGAAAATTCCCCTAGTGATCCGACCTATGGTGTCGGATCTCCAGGGTTATCTGACCCGATGGTTTCTTCAATATATATCGGCTCTGGGCCACTCAGTTCCCCTCGGATTTCAACTGGGTCATGAATGGGGAACCTCACCATCTCTATCAGATCATTATCATTTTGCAATTGATCAATGATCCTCTGTGCCCCTTCTATCAATAACAATCCCCTTCTTTGTGCCTATGTTGTTTCTGAAACTCTGATTTCTTCCATGGCTCTAAGGGATTCTTGAGATGACTGCTCTATCATTTCCACCTCTTCATCCATGCTCATGGCATTGAACCTAGTCATATTTGGTTTGGCCATCCTTTGCACTACTTCGTCCCAATATTGGGAACACTTTGTGAAAATTTCATCCTTAAACTTACCATGAGCATACTAGGATCATTCTTGCAGAATCGGCATGTCTAGAATCTGAATTCTAGTTGGTTAAGCCCCTCTTGTTTGGCTTGAGAAGTATCCTTCACTAGATAGAACCCTATATGAAAACCATAGGGTATGAAAGCCCATTTCTTGTCTTTGACTAATGTGGCGTTATAACCTTGCGGGATGGTCTGATAACAAATTTCTCCCACAACAAGCCAGTCTAGGACATGAGCGGGTAGGAGATGTGATGGTCTGGTGGCCCCGAACACCTTGATGTAGGTTGATTGTTTGTCCAAGTACCAATGGCCTACCTTGGCTATCATTTTCTTAGTTGTTGCCGATAGTCTTGGGCATTCCTTATTAAAAATAATAAAATAAATGCGGGCGTTGAATTCATCGCATATGAGTGCGTAAGATTTATTGTACTTGTTCTCCCATAGTATGTTGAAGTAGACATGGACTGGGAGCTCTGCAACATGCCAGCTTATATTCATGTTGATGAAGATGTTCCTTATGCACATGACATCGAGTAGGTACGAGGCCATGTAGAAAGTTGGTGACTCTCCTTCCTTCAGCATCTGAGACTGTTGTACACAAATGATTAATTGTTTTGAGATTATCACTCCCCAGTTGAAGCTGCTCCCAAAAATTGCAATTGTGTACACCAAAGGCATCCATGCTTCTGAAAACTTGTAGCATTCATTTTATCCATATAATCGATAGATGAGATCCATCAAATAGATGTATGGATCCCTCAGATTAATCATTCCATACAAACCATTGCTCCAGTTAGTGAAATTCTTGTCCTCCTTCCACCATGAGGCCATCAACCGGCTAGTGTCATCGAACTCATATAACTTTACCATGAAGTCCGTGTTGAGCCGCTCTTCTAGGTCCCTAAGCTTATAGTACTTCTGGACTTCTGTCGGGAGGAAAAATTCAACACATCTGCCATTCTCATTGTTTATCAAGCATTTTTTCACGTCCGTGTGGTCAATGATCCATTTCATAACTTCTATGCAGGGGAAAACCAGAGTTGTACTTTCCACCATGTGTAGATACGACCGTCGAACATTCAGGAACACCTGGTCTTCGAGCATCCTTACGTATGGATCACTGTGTGGGATATATTCTGGGTATTATTCTCAACTAATCATATTAAAGAGATCCCCCCATTGTGGGATCCTTACTATGGACCTAGTTCTTGCTTCAGTATCACCGAAGGCTCGAGGCTGGGAAAAATCTTTATTTGTCGAGGTTTTGATGACATGCTCCACCCTGGGAGCGTACTCCAACTGCCTTGTAGTCCCTAGATAAGAGCCTTCAACTTCCTTTAGCTTGGGCGCCCTTGGCGAGCGTTTGGTGGGTGGATTTCTTGGTGGCATTTTTCCTGCAACTAGAGAAAAGTTTAGAGATTGTGTAAGAAACGAGATGAATATATAAATTATGATTACCGAATTGAAAAAATTGAACACATAGCTCTATATCTTGTTAAACCTGGTTTTGATAATCAAAGGATCAGTACAGTCTTGAGACACTCTCTTTGCTTCTTCGGATTCTATGGATTTCAACTTGTGCACAAGATGAATTGGTTAAAAAAAAAACCGTTCTAGATATTTAAACAGGAATGAACTTACCTTGTCGCATCAGCCATTGAATTTAGGTTATGAGTGTAAGTTTATTAAATATTCCACTAGATCTTCAGAGGTGTTTAAACTTAAATTCATCCTGAGTTGACAATGCAGGTGTGAGTGTTAATGTGTTCTATCAACAATTTCAAAATGTTGTTTTCTAATCAGCGCACGCAGTAGCAACAAATGAGGGATCGGGCATTAACTAGTTTATTAAATGTCTAAATCCAATCGTATCTTATGTCACAAACATCCCATCGTTCCGCTCTTTCAGTCGGTGGATCAAGATTCAGGATTATGCTTTGAAAATTTTCGTTAATATCCTCTTGCAAAATCTCTGACACCGATCGATCTTACCATACAGCGCTGACGTGACAAAGCTTACTCAGAGGTGTGACTAGGACCTAGGGAACCAAAAATATGACTTGGGATAAAACTATAATGTACTACCCCCTTATTTGGTAAAGACACATGGCATTCGAGACCAGTGACTTCATTAGCTCGTATTAATAGGAGTTGGGACTTTCTTTAAGCCATACATTCTAAAACCAAACCTAACTTGCCAACATCGAAACGTGTCTAGGATCAACGATCGACGATAAAATTACCTAAGTTCTCTCAAATAGAGTCCCTTGAAAAATTCCCGATGCCAAAAACGCATCGAGTTCGAAGATCAACGATAATTGTATTGTGGTTAAAATGATTGTTGTAACCTTTCTGGATTTCCCCGATCCCGATAAGGTGCATCGAGAATTAGATATTGGCAATTTATTTACGTCCTTTGTTAACATTTGTCTTTCTCGTATTTCGACAATGCCGAAGGGGATAAAATATCTCTCGAACCTTTATGTGAATAACTTACACAAACCAAAACCTGCTTATGCCGATGCCGATGAGGATAAACGCTCGACGACTTTTGTTTTTGTGTGGTTCCCTTACTTACTTGAATTCTTTCCGACGTTGAACCTGAGCGTGTTAGGTGTAGTGTTTAGATGTCGATTCTTAATTCAAGTGTTAAAGTATTTTAGACATGAGGTTTCATAAATTCAAACAGACTTGAATATGTGATAAGAGACATGAAATAAACAAAGATAAACCATTTCCCAAAATGAAATCGAATCAGACAATGCAGAAAACAAGTGGTACCCAAAAAGTGATAAAATTTGATAATGCTTTGAGGGTGTGTTGAGTTCTCAACAAATGATGACTTATTGGGAGAAAGAAGAATCTATGTTCATTCCCCAGGCTCAGATGATGCAGAAACTAGTTAAGAACTTAACTAGTTTTTTATCAGAGCCTCTTCTATTCTTGCGTTTGAAATTCCCTGGTTGGTGAATCCAAGCCTACATGTGGGGTTTCAAACTTTATTCCACCTTTGTTTCCTTTAACCATGACCCATGCCCTCACTACTATAAATGGATAGAATTTCCAACGTCGTATTTCCATACCCCCGATGTTTGATGCCGCCTAACCATCGCTTATGAGGGCTCAACAGGCGTCGAAAAATCTCTCATGGTTTTTCCAACACTGGACTATCATCAGTATTCTGACTCCCCTAACGTCTGACGACCAACAAATTTTAAAAATTTAATTTCAAAGGACAACCGGAAAACTACCGATGACGTCCATCGGTCTACCAACGAATATTCCGACGCTATCCCACCGACGCGACTGACGAGCGTGATGTAGTTCCGACGCTTTGTTGGGAGTGTTTCCTGTCGAAAGTCCGACCTGTAGTAGTCAGAAGACCGACAGACTTGAATATTTAAAAAAAAAAAAAATGTTGAAAAGAGGCGAGGCATTATTTTTCTCAAGTTCATAAAAGGCACATAAGGCTTCTTCAACACTAACCAGCCCATTCCAGTTGCCAAATTCTACAAGATCTTGGAGAAAATCATTTTTTGTCTCAAGCTTTAGCAAAGGCAGAGATGGATTGGTTGTTGCAATTGGAAATGGGGCAAAGAAATGGCATGGAATTTATCAACATTAGTCCCTCATGGCCTCATAAATGTATTGTCCATGTTCATACCAAACCAAAATTTATTCACTTGTAGCACCTATGGGATTCACAAAATGGGTTTAGTAACTCTAATCATCTAGTCATACCATTTGTTGAAAGTGGCCTCATTGAATGCAAAATTCTTAGTGTCCTTCCAACTCTTCCAAGCATCAAATTGCAATGAAAGAATTTGTTGATTGGGCATGGGATGAAGTTATCTTCCCTAMAWGGGATTCCATTTCCACATCCCAAAAGAAACCAATGGATAGCCAAAGATGAATTAGGTGGATTATGTGTGGGGATTAGCACATGCCTGAAAGACTTCATCTATTAATAACTTAAACCATTTCAATTTAGTTCCTTGCACACATAATTTAGTGACAAATTGGGCATCCAAGTTGAATTATTCCTTGGTGTATTTACACATGAGATGGATTGCAATCAACTAGCAAGAAAAATGGCCCTCAGGGTTAATAATCAATGATATGATGGCACCACAACCTCCCCTATATGTACTATACTTGTGATATAGGCTAGGTTCATCCTTATTGCAACCATGCTTCCTCATAACTTGAAATGCATGGGAGACATATTCCCCCTCCATAGAAAACCTTGTTAAAATGTGTACATACTGCACATGTATAGGGTATTCCCATTCAATCCATACGTAATTCCAAAGAACAACAAGTCATGCAACACCACAAAATTATATTTATAGAGAGGTTCAAACATAGGCTTCCAAACTATGGCAATGTCACTAGACTCAAATGGAATGTAATCAAGATAGGATTCATGTCTAGGAACAAGTAATCATCAATGAAGTTTTTGTTGACCAGTCTCATTTTCTCAACCTTCCATCGCAAATCCTATAAAAATTCAACTCTCAAATCATAGAAATCTATTGGAGTTGTTTCTTTTTTTCACAGTGTATCTTTCAGAGCCAAAACCCTTCTTGTCAATGCCTTGCAAATCTAATAAAAATAAAACTAGATTTTATCACTCTAAACTCTACAAAATCTCGTCAATGCCTTACCCTTCTTGTCAATGCCTTATCATTCAGATTTTGCCAAGAACAATCTGTTATACCAAGGAACATTCTTCAGAAAGATCCTCTTCTAATTTCTCAGGTGAAAAATCAGTTGGTTTTGGTTGGATAATTCCCTTGTCTTGTATAGGTCTCAGCCATGTACACTTTGATTTTACGCCTGAGAAATTAGAAGAGGAGATTTTTGGTAGAATTCACTTGTCTTGTATAGGTCTCAGCCATGACTCTCAGGCTTAAAGTGCTTCAAAACCTACATACAAAAATGACCAAATTACTTCAATTGTCACTAAACAACTTCAATAGCTAAATATTTTCTAACCTTCAATAGCTAATTAAACAACTTATAAGTATTTAAACAAATACATATCGATCCTTATGGGTATGACGAACAATATCACATCCCAGAAATTGTACAAAAAATTGCAATGGAGGCCAGTTCAGATTTTGTCAGAATTACATATTTAGCCCCGAGAGAATCAAAACAATGTTTAGTATAAAATAGAAATAGACGCACTGCAACTTGATAGCCTTTTCATCCCAAATCCACTTTTCTATGATTCGATATTAAAACTCTTGGACAGGACCGCCAATGAAAAACATAAGAGGATTTAAAATATAAATAAAAAATAAGGGCCATAACCATACTCTAGCTACAAACACAAAAATTGTGATAGCTACCAACTCTGAAGTATATATTTACCCCAAGTCGATTCAAAACAATCTTGAGAATAAATCATTGTAACAATCATTGATTTTTGTCAACACAAAATTAAATCACAAAATCATTTACAAAATCCAAACGCCACTTATAGCTCAACTTCAATGTAGAGAATATAAATCGACGTGCTACAACTTGATAACCTTTGAGCACATTGGATAGGGCCACTATTAAAAAAAAAAATAGGGTTTTAAAAGAACAAAGGAGAAACAAGGAAAATTCTATAACTAGACCATATAATAGAATAAGCTTTGCAATTTCAACATATGGCCAACATATACAATTGAAAACCAACTAATCACTAAATATTGTCTAACCTTGAATRGCTAATTAAGAAATTATATAACTATGTGATTTATGAAACATTACTTTGGAGATTATAAAAGAAAAATACACCCTTCAAAACAATGATGCATCATATATATAATTAAAACTTCTAGACCAAACCCCTTATTTGTGCTAGTTTCACCTTCGAGTTACAGTGCCATGAGTTGCTTCATGCTCAATAGTTTTTCCATTAGGACAAACCTGAAAAAGACAACAAAATCCAAGATTATTCAATGGACATATTTAACCTCTAGGATATTCCTACTCAAGATAATAGATCGCTACATTGGACAATCTAGAATATTAAATAAAATATGTATTTAAAAAAAATTGTTCAACTGCAATTATTTACTATACGTTAAGATGCACTAAATTGAGAATGTCAGAACATACCTTGACAATGCTTACAAGCACCTTATCAGCCTTTTTTTGGAGTAGCCCCTCATCATCCTAGATTCAAACATCGACTTACTCATTGAGAACAAACTACAAACGTGATAGTTATAGAACTAGAAATAACTCATGAATGGGCTCCTCTTGGTTTCAAGAATAATTTATTGGAGCCATCTAATCTTGCAACAAACCTCCCTCGATCTGACGGAGTAACAACGAAATCAACATTGTCTTCGCTATTGCTCCGATGGATCGAGAGAGGTTTGGTCCAAGATTAGCCAATTCCTAATTTATTCTCTACTAAATAGGTCCAACCACGTGAAGGTGGAAGATCTTATGGCCCCTCCCCCCTCTCACATCACTCTCAATTCCCCAATACCCAATCTAACTGATATATTTAGGGTAAAAACTGAAGTACACAGAAATTTAATATTTTTTCTCACAATATGATTACTACAGATCGGATCTAAACATAAGGGTAAAAAGAAGATAATATAAATATAACARAAAATTTCATATCACATTAAGAAGATAACCATTGATAGCAATTGAATATCAATTCATAATCTAAACATACTATGAAGATAGGTACTGTTGTAAAATAATTCAATGATCTTCAATATGAAACTGAACAGTGAACATAATAAATAACAGTAGTAAAAGAGATAGGGTTAGAAAMTTACCTGAGTGTGGAAACCYCCATAGATGTAMTYARTAAAGGGAGAAGTGTCAAGCACTTACCTGAGGGYAGACCTTACCAAGTGAGAGAGAGATGACCAAYAGGAAAAATAAATCACAACAGACCCCAAAAACAAGATGACCTCAATCAATCAAAGAACCCTCAKAGACCAACATTGCCTTGTAACCATCCACTTTAGGTCACATTTCTCTCAACACATTAGGCAAACTATGGAGGGTCACGACAACCTTCCTTGAGGCACGCCACACAACACAGAGGTAAAACAGAGGTCACAATAGGCAAAGGCAAGTTGATAGTGCCAAGGTTAGGTTGCGGCAGGGTCAAGGTAGCCACGACAAGGCTACCGAGGGGCATCTACAGGTTGACAACACCAAGGATATGTTGCGGCAGGGTCAAGGCTGTCGAGGGGTAGCTACAGGCTGATAGCGCCAAGGATAGGCCATGACAGGGTCAAGGTAGCCACGACAAGGCTGTCGAGGGGCAACTACAGGTTGACAGTGCCAAGGTTAGGCTGTGGCAGGGTCAAGGCAGCCACGACAAGGCTGTCGAGGGGCAGCTATAGGCTGACAACACCAAGGATAGGTTGTGGCAGGTTCAAGGCTGCCGAGGGGAAGCTACAGGCTGACAGCGCCAAGGATAGTCTACGACAGGGTCAAGGAAGCCACGACAAGGCTACCAAGGGGAAACTACAGGCTGGTAGTGCCAAGGATAGGCTGGGACAGGGTCAAGGAAGCCACGACAAGGCTGTCAAGGGGAAACTACAGGCTGAAAGAACCAAGGATAGGTTGCAGCAGGGTCAAGGTTGTCGAGGGGCAGTTACATGCTGACAACGCCAAGGATAGGCTGCGACAGGGTCAAGGAATCCATGACAAGGCTTCCGAGGGGCAACTACGGGCTGACAGTTCCAAGGATAGGTTGCGATAGGGTCAAGGCAGCCATGACAAGGCTGTCGAGGGGTAGCTACAGGCTGACAACGCCAAGGATAGGTTGCGACAGGGTCAAGGTAGCCATGGCAAGGTTGTCGAGGGGAAGATACAGGCTGACAATGCCAAGGATAGGCTGTGACCAACACATAAGAGGGGGAACCTAGCCACAATAAGGGTGACCAAAATATATAAGTCAACAAGAGGGGCTTAACCAATCACAAGATAACAACATAAAGGGTCATCTCTCTGTCAAAAGATCAAATCATAATGTGGGGGTGTCATCCTCGTACAAAGGGGGTTTCCACACTTTGATGTGGTATTTATACCTTCTAGTCTAATCCAAGGGTCAAATGGTCAAAGGCAAAGAAAAATAACACTATCTACTAGATAATATGCATTAAAAATATTCAAAAAATGTCATGGAAAAGTAAATTTATCAAGAACTCATTGAAAGGAAAAGGGCAAAAAAAAGGTGTGCAAGACCTTAATATTGATAGGCATATATGAATTTTTTTTATTATAAATGATCGGTATTATAATATTATACAACAGTATTAGGTTTTTTTTTTTTCTTTGCACGACTTGCTGCTAATTTCCTAAGTATTTCATCAATATCTGTGTCATATTCTTTTACTGTGTTCTCTTCTATTGTTGATTGTCCTTGCATTCTCCCACGCATTGCATTCCTTGTCACGTACTCACATCGTTGAGGCACCATATGTGGGTCATTGCCTACAACGACAAAAAATATTAAATTTATAGGGCAAGTTATTGAATATGATTGATTTAGTTCATTAATAAGAAAAAATACGACTGGAATGTAATAATTTACCTACCCTTTTCTCCTCTTCTGTTAGAGGATCTCGATGTATGTCGTGCAACTCTACCACTAAAACCACAAAATTTATAAGTAGACAATCATAATTGAATTAGTAAAAAGAAAAAACAGAATCACAAAATTCATAAGTACGAAATTATTAAGTTATATATGATTAATATACAGCCATATTACCATCGTGGCTCTCATGTGCAGCAACATCATGGGGCTGCACCAACCCAGTTATGTTAGGATCAGGTTGCACCTCACTTTCAGGAGGTTGCACCTCACTTTCATGGGGCTGCACGGAAGCACCATCTTGTGGTTTCTCTCTACTATCAACAAATTGTTCTACAGTACTATTGATGGGCTCAGTAATATTGTTGCTCCCTTGCTATAAATAACAGAGAAACATATAAAATTATTGGACGATATCAAATGAGAATGTATTTTAAAGGTAATGAAACCGTGTTATTGTGGTTAGATTTTTATAATATACCATCTCATGCACACTGTATCTTGGCAATTGTCCCAAGATTTTTCGGTGATCAATAACAGCTTGGTATCCATACTTGTAACCAAGCCGGAGGTCTTCTGTAGTGGATTTGGTACCGAAATCATCCCCCTACATTGCATAATAGTATTGATTTTTGTTATTGGTTGCCCCATGAATTATCAGAAACCTGGAAGACGATATAACTAATAATATTGTTAAGATGTTTGATTAGTTACAATTCGTTCCTGTAACTTCAAATAACTGCCTTGGCCTAGTTTGTGTTGGCCATGTTTCTCAACCCTTGCCTTGGTGGATTTCGAAGTGTCGGGGAGCCTATGAAAAATTTCAAGTATTTTATATACCGCAATTGTATTTAAAAATAAAGAAAGCTAAAAGTATTGAATTCAAATTGTAATTTACCTTCCTGGACCAGGTGGATTTCTTCCTTCTTTTCTCAATCTCTTCTCCTTTGCATCCTCAATGAACGCCTTCCATTACCTCTCAGGAATAATGGGTGGATGCTCATACCTAGGGTTCTTTTGAAATTTAACCCTATACATGTCATGTATATATTTTAAATATAGGCCCACTACTTTGGAGACCTCGCTTTTGTCGAAGGTATCTACCCCAAACATACATTCAAGGTAGTCCAAGATTTTTTTTTGAGGTGAATACTCTGAGAATTCCACCTCGTGCGTAACATGGGACCAAAAGTTTCCAACGACTGGTCATGCAAGTGTTTATAAAACAATTTGTTTCCTCCATGCAAAAATAAACGATCATTAATTAGAAAATAATAATATATAAGAGGATATACGCTTCAGATATACAACAAAAAATGATTAAAACAATTAAAAACACCTAGAATTTTTAATGTCTTTATTGGAACTCCTTTCTCATTCACCAAAAAAGTGCATGAAATTGTTCCCATGCTGGCAACGTGTGACAATCCAGGAAATGAACTGACAGTGTCATCACTACCACTGCCACCAGCTCCTGTGTGTGGCTCTGCCACCTCTGACTGAAGGGGTATGTCATGCTCACGGTCCCCAGCTATAGGTGTGGACCCAGTCTAAGTATGACTGGGATCAATCGCAGGTGGAGTGTTGAATATCCTAGTTGGTATATGTTGGCTCGTGCTAGCTGGACGTTGTGGTGTACTCTTTGCAACATGACTACTACCAACATATATTACAGGAGCTGACTGAATCGGAGCCAAAAAAATCCTATACAAGAAATAATTTTTTTTTTTATTAGAAAATGTAAAAGTTATAAACATGAAACATTCATAATTGAACTTACGACCAAAAAAAATCACTTTAAGATATGGTTATTACCTTATATTTTTGAAGGTCTTCCTTCAACAGCTCTATCCTTTCTTTAGTTTCTTGATTTTGATCTTTACTTACAATCAAGCGAAGGATTTCTCTGTTCGTTTTTCTGATGATTTTTTTGATTGTTACCATTATGTTGGGGTCATCCAACAAGTCGTGGTTGAATCAATCATCACAACCATGTCCCGTGGACTACAAATTTCAAGAAAGAAAAGTTATTTTCAATTATATAAACAAATAATAAATTTCACATTAAATGTAATTCAGAAATGTTAATCATATGCTTGTTCTAGGGGGGTTGGAGATTTTCCATGATCATCCTGCCAAGAATTAGGTGCTAGAAATCCATAACAAATGAAATGACTCATGCAAACTCACAGAGTATGATGTTTATTATAGTGAAGTGCATTGCTTGTAATTTACTTGTTTTGAGGGGTCAACTGGTGCTTTTCCACAATCATCCTACCAAGAATTAGGCGTTAGAAATCTATAACAAATGAAATGACTCATGAAAACACTAAGAGTATGATGTTCATAAGATTTAGGTGTTAGAAAACCATAACAAATAAACATCATGAACAACGATAAATTTACAAACGATGGGAATACAAATTTACAAACTGCACCACATCACATAATGATAAGTAAACATAATAGATTTCAAATTACTGCCCCCATAATAGAAATGTCCATATGTATTCGATTCAAGTTGCAATAAATCAACAACTCCTCCCCTGCAATTATTGATTTTATTGTGCATACGAATACACAATTTCATTCTCGGCCCTCAAATATGCAATTGGGTTTCTTATTTGTTGTCCTGGGTCGTGTACTATTTATAAACCCCACAATATTGCCCGATGCCTTTGGCCTTCCATCAATATGCATAGACCCTCCTTTGTTTTTATCGTTGTCTCTTATCTGTATATAATTTGCAGCCACGTCGTATATCTGCATACCTCGCGTATATTGGACTAGCTTCATCCAATCTCTATAATTGTAACAAGGCCGGACATACTCCATCAATTTAGTTATTCTGCTGTCAAAAACCTTTATGCCATCCATGGAAAATAGCCCCAAGACATGTAACGATGATGGAGCAATGCCATATATCCTCTCGTCCAGACAAAAATCAGTGTTTACTTGAGGAAGGTCCTTGGGTACCCATCGTTTCACTAAATATTTGTACCTCAAGGGCACCTCGATGTCGTCTATGCTCTCAGCATCATAAAAGCAGGACCCCCCTTTAGCAAGAAACAATTCCATGCGTCTATGGAATTTTCTTCTGATCTTCTCACCTCTAGTTGTTCTCCATCTACCTAAATTTTCCTCACTCAACAAAGACAGATCTGAAAAATACCTCTTTGGTTGTGCCTGTAGTCCATCGAATGAGTGAGTAGTTAAGAAGAATGCCCCTTTCAATTCTAGTAATGATAATTGTGTAGGATACAAGAATGACAAAAGGCAAACAACAAATATGCATTCTTCTTAAATGGCAGATTGATCAACTTGTATTATTAGGGGCAGATTGATCAACTCGTATTTGTGATGTAGAGAGACCAAGTGACATATCAAGTTGGTTCAACAAAAAGCAATGACTCCACACAAAAGCAGGCCACAATTAATAATAAGCCTTGAGTATGGTCTTGTTACTCCTCACTGAGCTTGTTTGGATTCTATGGGTTGTTGGAGTCGGGAGTTTGAGGCACATTTGGTCTATGTCTTGTCCGTATATGTGTTTAAGATAGGAACCCATATCGATATTGCATTTGAATTGGAGAATTCTTGGTTGCTTTTGGTTTGGCTTGGGTTACTATTGTGGTAAAATTGGGATTGTGTATCTCTTCCATACTCTATGTTTCTTGTTGTGAAATTATTTAAAACTATCCTCGACCCTTTTCTAGGTTTTCCTCTTCCTTATTCTGGACACACCTTTGTTGTGATTTTGAGCTCCTTATATGGGAAATTCTAAAGCCCCATCTTGGCCATTACTTATGTTTACACCTAGCTCAGGTCCTAACTTACCATGGTTTCCTCTAGGAATTACTTGAAGTTTACGAATTGACCCATGGGTTGCTTAACTATGGCTTGGTTTAAAGTTTCATTCTACCTATTGAATGCTCATCTCTTGTAAATGTTTGGTTCTACCTACATGTGTTAATTACCCTACCTCAAATACTTGCTACTATTATGGATATGGTTGGGATATCATTCTGATGACCCCTTGGCCATGTGTTATGTTCATTGTTATATTTATTTTTAGACACTATCTATTTGGCATTGCCCCTATCTCTTACTACTTGGAAAACAATATTTTGGGTAGTTTGTGCAT